>JACXGI010000520.1:26396-133041 GCA_016801175.1 Esox masquinongy
TGGGGTAAATCAAAAGAGTCTCTCTGGGAGAACCAACTGACTGGGTTTTTAAACCAGGGATGTGTGATGCGATTGGGTAATGGAAAAAGGAACAGGTGGTGCAATTAGGAGGGGTGTCCACCGATTGGTCCACCTCAGCAGTCAGGCGATGCACTCATGACTGCCAGGTGGGAAACACCAACGAGCACAATCAGGAACAAAAGGGACACCTGTGGAGATGTCAGGAGGGGAAAAAAACACATACAGGGTACCTGCATGCGTAACAGTCCATACTAATCCACTAATAGTAAAATTACAGCTTTGGTGTGAGTTGATTTATGTCCTCTACCTTTTCTAACCTAATCAGATGACCTGAAGGAGGATCTGGAAGTCTACGTGAAATCCATTGAGGCACAGAATCCCGGTCTTCAAATAGTCATTGTAAAACACAGTGAATCACTGGGTTTAGCTCAAGCTCGCATCTCTGGGTTTAGAGCTGCTACTGCAGATGTAGTTGCCATTCTAGACGCTCACATCGAGGTCCACAAAGAGTGGTAAGAATATATGGAAATGTACACTGTCCCTGAATGGTGCCAGTACTTAACATATCATGTTGAATATCAGTGAAACTTGTCCCTCACAATAAAGCAGTTCAGCTAAATCCACAGGAACGGTTACTTTTCATGACTCTGTTGTATGTTTGCAGGGCGGAGCCTCTTTTGACTCGTATCAAAGAAAACAGGACGGTGGTGGTGTCCCCTGTGTTTGACAGGGTGAACTACTATGACCTGGAGGTTGTCCGATATCACCCAGCGGCCCATGCTTTCGACTGGGCACTGTGGTGTATGTATGAGTCCTTCAGACCTGAGTGGTACCATCATAAAGACCCGTCACTGCCAGGAACGTAAGTAAGACCAGTCAAATGGAATGTGTCGCGGGATGGGGGGTTCATTTTAACTCATTGTTGTTTCTATCAACAGGAGTCCCTCTGTCATGGGAATCCTGGTGGCGGACAGGAAATTCCTGGGAGAAATTGGAGGCCTCGATGGTGGAATGAAAGTTTATGGAGGGGAAAATGTTGAGCTAGGTGTACGGGTGAGCAGCAACAGCAATAATACACAGTGTTTTAGCTGCCTAAGGTGCACTTCACTCTGGGGGGATCTTAGGTGGTGTGCATCATGTCTGGCAGATTTCTAAGGCCGGGAAATGTATCATCAAGGCAATCGTCAGCGCCTGGAGTTGGCCCAATGTCATTGGAGCTTTTATTAGAACTGTTTTATGGTCACATGTCTGGTCCTCATAAGAGTAAAGGCTTACTTCTGGCAATATGCCCAAACAGCTTGTTGGCATGGACGTGGCTCCTAATTGTAGTTTTAGAGCCTTGGTCACCCAAAGATTCAACCAGCTTACAGTGTGGGAAAAAAATTGTTTGATCCCCTGCTGATTTTGTAAGTTTGCCCGCTGACAAAGAAATTATCAGTCTATAATTTTAATGCTAGGTTTATTTGAACAGTGAGAGACAGAATAACAATAAAAAAATCCAGAGAAACACATGTCAAAAATGTTATAAATTGATTCGCATTTTAATGAGTGAAATAAGTATTTGACCCCTTTGCAAAACATGACTTAGTACTTGTTGGCAAAACCCTTGTTGGCAATCACAGAGGTCAGACGTTTCTTGTAGTTGGCCACCAGGTTTGCACACATTTCAGGAGGGATTTGGTCCCACTCCTCTTTGCAGATCTTCTCCAAGTAATTAAGGTTTCGAGGCTGACGTTTGGCAACTCGAACCTTCAGCTCCCTCCACAGATTTTCTATGGGATTAAGGTTTGGAGACTGGCTAGGCCACTCCAGGACCTTAATGTGCTTCTTCTTGAGCCACTCATTTGTTGCCTTGGCGATGTGTTTTGGGTCATTGTCATGCTGGAATACACATCCATGACCCATTTTCAATGCCCTGTCTGAGGGAAGGAGGTTTTCACGCAAGATTTAATGGTATATGGCCCCGTCCATCATTCCTTTGATGCGGTGAAGTTGTCCTGTCCCCTTAGCAGAAAAACACCCGAAAGCATAATGTTTGCACCTCCGTGTTTGACGGTGGGGATGGTATTCTTGGGGTCATAGGCAGCATTCCTCCTCATCCAAACCTGGCGAGTTGAGATGATGCCAAATAGCTTGATTTTGGTCTCATATGACCAAAACACTTTCACCCAGTTCTCCTCTGAATCATTCAGATGTTCATTGGCAAACTTCTGACGGGCCTGTACATGTGCTTTCTTGAGCAGGGGGACCTTGCGGGCGCTGCAGGATTTCAGTCCTTCACGGCGTAGTGTGTTACCAATTATTTTCTTGGTGACTATGGTCCCAGCTGCCTTGAGATCATTGACAAGATCCTCCCGTGTAGTTCTGGGCTGATTCCTCACCGTTCTCATGATGATTGCAACTCCACGAGGCTAGATCTTGCATGGAGCCCCAGACCGAGGGAGATTGACAGTTCTTTTGTATTTCTTCCATTTGCGAATAATCGCACCAACTGTTGTCACCTGCTCACCAAGCTGCTTGGCTATGGTCTTGTAGCCCATTCCAGTCTTGTGTAGGTCTACAATCTTGTCCCTGACATCCTTGGACAGCTCTTTGGTCTTGGCCATGGTGGAGAGTTTGGAATCTGATTAATTGATTGCTTCTGTGGACAGGTGTCTTTTATACAGGTAACAAACTGAGATTAGGAGCACTCCCTTTAAGAGTTTGCTTCTAATCTCAGCTCGTTACCTGTATAAAAGACACCTGGGAGCCAGAAATCTTTTTGATTGAGAGGGGATCAAATACTTATTTCACTCATTAAAATGCAAATCAATTCATAACATTTTTGACCTGCGTTTTTCTGGATTTTGTTGTTGTTATTTTGTCTCTCACTGTTCAAATAAATCTACCATTAAAATTATAGACTGATCATTTCTTTGTCAGTGGGCAAACGTACAAAATCAGCAGGGGATCAAATAATTTTTCCCTCACTGTAAACAATTGCGATGAGCATAAGCAGTTTGTCAACAAACACTGACCACAAGCCAATACAGTTTACCTCACTGCAACAGCTTAAACTCATCGCAAACCATACGCACCCCAGTTTCACATGCGTAGGCCTATGACCCACGAACGTCTGCAGAACTGAATGACTTTCCACTCTCTACCTATATCTGTTCACATGCACCAATCAAACTGTGAAAAACATTGCTAGAGCAAATCTGTGTCAAACATTACCATAGTGATAACCCATCTGAACAACGCCTCCCTCCATAAATCAGAACTATGCTCCTGGAAGTCTCCTAGCTTCTCTACCCAAAGTGCCTTCTGTTTAGCTGACACACAAGAAATCAAAACACACCTGCTCTCCATAGGTGTGTTTGGGTGATCAGTTACTACAAACGGAACATTGTTATTCAGAATCCATACTCCTACCAGAAACTTTTGTTCAGTCATAACTCTTGCGCTCTCCCTGGTCTTTGATGACTACTTTCCATTCATCCTCGTCTAGTCTCCTCAACTGATTCTACAATGTTTCTGTCATCTCTCCATCAGCATTATTAACACCATTTTCATGTTGAAATATATATAGACCAACCAGGTAATCATGAAGGATCAGCTGATGAAGGTTGAAGTTCCACCTATTTGACTACATTAAAATAGTTGATTCCTTTAGTCTTTAAGTCCTCAAGCCAACTCTATGTTCCCTGATTGGCCCTAGGGTTGGTTGATATAGTAATAAACAGAAATTAATCAGTCATACACAATATCTTATTTAGCCCATTGGGGACTTTGCATTATTTTTAGTGAACAACGTTTACATTTGCCCTGTTTTTCAGGTATGGCTGTGTGGGGGCAGTATAGAGATCATCCCTTGTTCAAAAATTGCCCACATTGAGAGGAAGCACAAGCCGTACCTGCCTGATCTGACCATGGCAGTGAAGAGGAATGCCCTGAGGGCAGCAGAGATCTGGATGGATGAGTACAAAAGTAATGTAAATATCGCCTGGAACATTCCCATTAAGGTATGAGTTCATGGAAATGTACACATGGTTAAAAATACATTCATTCTTCTTCATGAAAAGAAACAATGAAAAGTTAGGCAACTGTTTTATCAGATACAGGAATACCCAGACAAAACCACAGTTCTGCGGGAAACACGAAATGAACCATTATCTCCCTGTCAAAATTGTAGGATCATGGAATAGATATCGGGGATGTGACCGAGAGGAAGAGTCTCAGAGAAAAGCTGAAATGCAGGCCCTTCAAGTGGTACCTGGACAATGTGTATCCTCAGTTGGAAACATGGGAAAACATAGTTGCCTACGGAGGGGTATGTTTCTTAAAACAGTGGCTCTCAAAACTCTCCTCTGGCACACCAAGACATGCCATTTTCATTGTGGCACTAAACTAGCTCCACTGATTCAACTAGTCCCAAAGTTCTGGTGAGAAATCAACAGGTTGCGTCAGGTGAAACACAATCGTATGGTATCCGTGGGTGTTCGTGTGCATTTAAACCAGGGAGGGGCAACTTTGATTGGGGTGAGGGGCCAGGTGATCATAAGGGGACCATCTGGCTCGCGGGTCCCACATCTAGACATCATGGGAAGGGGGAAAAAAATGGTTGCCATTTTACAAGAAATTTCATGCAATTTTACTTTTGTTGCCATTGGGTTAGTCAGTGTATAGGGGATCCAAGTGAGTATGGGAGGGCACTTAAGAACTGAGGATGCAAAACTCAACATTTTAAATTGTATATTTTACTTTTCTAACTCTCAAACGTGTGTTTAGGCCAACAGAGTAAAAAAAAAAAAGATATAAATATAATTTTTCTTTCGGGGGGGGGTGATTGAGCAGCCACGGCCATCATTCAGTCGGGAAATTAGAGTTCTGAATGCTATCAGTCTAGATTAACCAAATGTTTAATGAAATCTCATCATTGTCGTCACTTTACATTTGCTCTCTTTCTTCTCCATTAAGATGAAGAACGTGGATGCAAACATGTGTATTGACCAAGGGCCTGTTCCAGGACATACACCCATAGCCTATAAGTGCTACTACTATGGCCCACAGGTAACTGATAACAATCCTCTGTCTCTTTTGCTCTGTATTCATAGAGAGATCCTAATGCTCTGTTTTTTGTTTGTTTGATTGATCAGCACACATACTACACCAGTAATGGGGAGCTTTACATTGGTGGCATCAAGTCCCACAAGTATAATGACAACAGATGCTTGGCTGACAGTGGGGAAGACAGTGTTCCTGATCTTTACAACTGTAAGGTGGCAGTTAAGAAGGGCATGGGCATTCTCTGGTCCTTCACACAGGTAAATATTACAGTTCATTCAATATACTGGTAAAGGCAACTCTTTCCTAGACTGTATATACACCATACATGATTTCCTTTTTGCCAAAAAAGTCCACTGTTTAAAATAATACCTTTATTTTACTCTTTTTCCAGGGAAAAGAATTCAAGAACAGACAAACAAAAAGATGTTTAGAAGTAAAGGAACGTAAACTTGTGATCCAGTACTGCACTGGCCAGACATGGGAAATCCAAAATATCATCAGGTCCTTCTAACTGACCAGCATAGGATTACATGTTTGTCTCTTGACCAAACCACATTGGAGTAATGTAAAGCAGAAGATAGCAGATAGAACTATCATTTTCTATCCCAGTGGGTCTGCCATTAAAATGTGGGATCAGGTCTAAAAAGTCAAACAACTTAACACTATGTCGTGGGGATATTTTATTTGTGTTGCAGGAACTTGTGAAAAATATATATACAATACTGGATATACTGGAATCACTTCATGTGTCTGTAACACAGTAGGGAGGCTATATCATATAATACATTTCCTTTATGTACCTTTTAGAAGCTAACCTCTTCTATGATCTTTTACATTCAGTGAGCTAGATGAATTACTGAGCAATTAACTGAAATAACATGAGTCATAACAGGCCCGGTGCCACACAGGGGGTGGGGGGGCAAAAGGGGGCAGTGCCCCTCCAGATAGTATCTGTGCCCCCCCAGTTTTGTTTCCCTATAAACACTGTAAATGGTATATGAATTAGATATGCCCCCTCATTTATAAGAAATGCCACCTCAGTAATTTCCTCCTGCAGCCAGGCCTGAGTCATAATCCCCAAAATCGGAAAAATAGCTCTCTGCATTCTTACACCATTAATTTCTTCCAAAGGAGATTTTTAGAGCCACTTCAAATTAGTTCTGTGTTTTGTGAAGGCTTACACCACCTAGCCATTTGGATAACTGTAAATATGTAAAGGACAAGTTGACTTTCATCAATATTGTGTATAATAATGTGTACGCAAAGATTGTTTTGGTAGAGCAGTTGGAGCAAATATGTTGACAAATGTCACTGTAATATTCACATGCCTATTCATAGTTTTCAGTCACGTGGTTGCTCTGACAGCCTGGTGGGCAAAACATTGTTGAAACATGGCAGCTAACACTATAGTATTCCTATAGGAATTCTATGGAGCTACTGCACAAATGTTCTACTTTTACAGCCCATGAGTGCGTAGAACACCTCACAAAACATGAAAAACTAAATCTGAAAAAGCTATTTCAAATGAAACTTTAAAATATTTGTAGAAAATCTATACCTCATTATTTGTGAAAGATCAAAGTTGAGGCTCCTAGATAATACCATGAAGTATATACCAATGCGATTTGTAATGAATATCTAAAAAATTGAAAAAGCTATTTCAAAAGGAAGCTTTAAAATATTATTTTAAAAAATATGTTCTATCATTTGTGATAAATAAAAGTTGCGCCTATTAGATGGAGAATATATTGTAGTGATTACTGATGAATATCTCCACTTTTGATATATATATTTCAAGTTAAAAACTACAAACTGTATCATTAAAAGCCTTCGTTATGAGGACTGCACTTTTACCCCGGTCCCTAAGTATTCTGTTCGCCCGCATGTAGACAGTTTTACCCACAGTTTTACCGGTACGTGGGAGTAGTAGAATGTGTCAATGTGAAACTCTCTTTACCGCGGTTTCAGAAGTCTTTTGTTGCACATCTGAAAGCGCATAATAAAGAAAACACTGAGAACCTCTCTTTCCAAAATTCTCTTTTCCAACTATGGTAGTTAAATAAGACTATAGTCACAAAGATAATTTCGTGTAGTGTCGTTTTTGTCAACCAAAATGTAAAGTATTTTTAGTTTTTCTGTTTCTATTCAGTCAGTTATCTTCTCGTCAACTGCCACAGAAAAATTGGTATTTAACGAATACTTTTGTCACTATTTTTGAGGACGAAATGAACGCTATCATACACACATTCTCCATTGCTCTCTAATACACAATCCTATTACCCTTTCCCAGAACCTAGCTAAGGAACACTATAATTATCTTGTCTACAAATTACCTGCACTTTTGTGTGACTCTAAAATAATAGCTAACCAACATAAAATTATTCTCTTGAATGACTCTCAGATTACTGTTCCACGACTACTATCAAATAACTAGCTATATGTCTCTATTGACTAACTTGCTCTTCCAAATCCTTATCTCTAATTTCCATTCGCATGCGTGTCTCAAACTCCTACTTCCAACCCTGGAAGTGACCGGGTTTCATTAACCTTTTATGCACGCAGATTCAAAACAGGCATTCCAAAAAGGACACCTGTTGGGCCTGGTTGGAACTCGAAGGTGATTTTGTGACGTCCGAAGCTTCAAACGTCATTGGTTACATGGTGTTGTACTTTGAAACGAGCTGCTACACTCCATCGAAACAGTAGAGCTCGGAAAACCCAAGTACCCCTGACTGCAGTGTGCAGTTCGAGGTGAGGATCAATATGGGCGGAGTCAAACATTTGACCCCGCCTATCGCTTTTTTGTCCATCTGAGGTTTGACAGTCACACACTGATAGTGATGGGAAGTTCCACCCTTTCTACAGTGTCGGATCTTGACAAGTCGTTCAGTAAAACGTTCTATTCTTTCGAGTCATTTTGTTCATTTGAGTCAGTAATGCCTACAGACCCACATGTCTTCTCTATTTAAGCTAACGGTTGTTTTACTCTATGATTTATCATTGATTTATCTTTATCATTACAATCAAAAATCAAATACTAGGCCTACATTTTTTACTGTAGGCTATGTGTCCAATTATCAGTTACAAACATTTTAGATCAACTTTTCTTTGAGAACGTCAAACTAACAGCTGTTGGACAGAGAGTAGGCAACTGAGCTGGAAGCCAGTGGTCGGGGTAGAACTCCGCTGGCAGACGTTCAAATGAACGAAACAACCATTTAATTGAAAGATAAAACTTACCGAGTCAGTCATTCACGAGTCTTTTTTGATGTTCTCGGGACCATACAGACAGAAGGGAGTGGATGAAAAATGCAGTTTTCTACTCCTTTGGGTCGGTGACGAAGGCAGGGAAATTTTCAATACTTGGACACTAGGTGAAGAGGAGTCAAAGGTATTGAAATCATACTATGACCGTTTCGAAGCATGCAGTTGGGTCCGGGAATAATTGGACATTGACACAAGTTTTGTTATTTTGGCTGTTTACCAAAATATATTCAGGTTACAGTAACATAGTGAATATGGGCTGAAAGTGCATTCTCTTAGCTTTATTTTGAGAGTATTCACATCCAAATTGGAGGAAAGGTTTAGGAATCACAGCTCTTTAATATGTAGCCCCCTCTTTTTCAAGGAACCAAAAGTAATTGGATAATTGACTCAACAGCTGTTCCATGGCCATATGTGGGCTATTCCTTCATTATTTCTTCATCAATTAAGCAGGTAAAAGGTCTGGAGTTGATTCCAGGTGTGGCATTCGCATTTGGAAGCTGTTGCCTTGAACCCACAACATGCGGTCAAAGGAGCTCTCAATGCAAAGGAAACAGGCCTTCCTTAGGCTGCAAAAAAAAATCCATCAGAGAGATAGCAGGAACATTTGGAGTGGCCAAATCAACATTTTGGTATATTCTGAGAAAAAAAGAACACACTGGTGAGCTCTGCAATACAAAAAAGCCTGGCCATGGAAGACAACAGTGGTGGATGATCGTAGGATCCTTTCCATGGTAAAGAAAAACCGCTTCACAACATCCAGCCAAGTGAAGAACACTCTCCAGGAGGTAGACATATCATTATCCAAGTGTACCATAAAGAGAAGACTTCACCAGAGCAAATAGAGGGTTCACCACAAGGTGCAAAACATTCATAAGCCTCAAGAATAGAAAGGCCAGACTAGACTGCCAAAAGACATCTAAAAAAGCCAGCCCAGTTCTGGAAAAGCATTCTTTGGACAAATGAAACTAAGATCAACCTGAATGATGCGAAGAAAAAAGTATGGAGAAGGCTTGGAACGGCTCATGATCTGAAGCATACCGTATCATCTGTAAAACACGGTGGAGGCAGTGTGATGGCATGGGCATGCATGGCTTCCAATGGCACTAGGTCACTAGTGTTTATTGATGATGTGACAGAAGCAGCCGGATGAATTCTGAAGTGTGTACGGATATATTGTCTGCTCAGATTCAGCCAAATTCAGTAAAGTTGATTGGACGGCGCTTCACTTCACAGATGGTCCATGACCCAAAACATACCGTGAAAGCAACCCAGGAGTTTTTTAAGGCAAAGAAGTGGAATATTCTGCAATGGCCGAGTCAATCACCTGATCTCAACCCAGTAAAGCATGCATTTCACTTGCTGAAGACAAAACTTAAGGCAGAAAGAGCCATGAACAAAAAACAACTGATGAGAGCTGCTGTAAAGGCCTGGCAAAGCATCAAGAGCAAACCCAGCGTTTGGTGATGTCCATATGTTCAAGACTTCAGGCAGTCATTGCCTGCAAAGGATTCTCAACAAAGTATAAACAATGAACATTTTATTTATGATTGTGTTAATTTGTCCAATTACATTCGGAGTTGTTTTTCCAGCATATCCCACAGATGCTCGATTTGATTGAGATCTGGGGAATTTGGAAGCCAAGTCAACACCTTGAACTTGTTGGTGTGTTCCTCAAACGATTCCAGAACCATGTTTGCTTTGTTGGAGGCATTATCCTGCTGAAAGAGGCCAATGCCATCAGGGAATACTGTTGCCATGAAAGGGTGCACATGGTCTGCAACAATGCTTAGGTAGGTGGTACGTGTCAAAGTAACATCCACATGAATGGCAGGACCCAAGGTTTTCCAGCAGAACATTGCCCAAAGCATCACACTGCCTCCGCCGGCTTGCCTCCTTCCCATAGTGCATCCTGGTGCCATGTGTTCTCCAGGTAAGCGACGCACACTGACCCAGCCATCCACGTGATGTAAAAGGAAACGTGATTCATCAGACCAGGCCACCTTCTTCCATTGCTCCGTGGTCCAGTTCTGATGCTCAAGTGCCCAATGTAGGTGCTTTCGGCAGTGGACAGGGGTCAGCATGGGCGCACTGATTGGTGTGTGGCTACGCAGCCCCATACGTAACAAACTGCGATGCACTGTGTGTTCTGACACCTTTCTGTCAGTACCAGCATTTACGTTTTCAGCAATTTGAGCTACAGTGGCTCGTCTGTTGGATTGGACCACACGGGCCAGCCTTCACTCCCCACATGCATCAATGAGCTTTGGCTGCCCATGAACCTGTCGCCGGTTCACCGCTTTTCCTTCCTTGGACCACTTTTGATAGGTACTGACCATTGCAGACCATAAACACCACACAAGGGCTGCAGTTTTGGAGATGCTCTGACCCAGTTGTCTAGCCATCACAATTTGGCCCTTGTCAAAGTCACTCCGATCCTTATGCTTGCCCATTTTTCCTGCTTCTAACACATCAACTTTGAGGACAGAATGTTCACTTGCTGCCTAATATATCCCACCCACTGACAGATGCCATGATAACGAGATTATCAGTGTCATTCACTTCACCAATCAGTAGTCATAATGTTATGGCTGATCGGTGTATGTATTCTGTCTATCAAAATGTCTGTTGTATCAAAGTGTATGCGTATATCCAATGGATTGGTCCACTTCAGCAATAGAACAAATGAACTGATGACGGACAGGGGACAGAACAGTGACCAAATAAGGAACACAGGGGACAGAACACTGACCAACAATCAGGAACATGGGACACAACAATCCCCAACAATCATAAACACGGGACACAAAAACCATAAACAATCAGGAACATGGGACACAACAACGCCCAACAATCAGGAACACAGGGGACACAACAACGACCAACAAACAGGAACACAGGGGACACAACAACCACCAACAAACAGGACCACAGGGGACACAACAACCACCAACAATCAGGAACATGGGACACAACAACCACCAACAATCAGAAACATGGGACACAACAACCACTAACAATCAGGAACATGGGACACAACAACGCCCAACAATCAGCAACACGGGACACAACAACGACCAACAATCAGCAACACGGGACACAACAACGACCAACAAACAGGAACATAGGACACAACAACGACCAACAATCAGGAACAAGGGGCACAACAACCACCAACAATCAGGAACACAGGGGACACAACAACGACCAACAAACCAGAACACGGGACACAACAACGACCAACAATCAGGAACAAGGGGCACAACAACCATCAACAATCAGGAAGAGGGAAACACAAATACACACACTGCATACCTGTATCTGTAACAACAACAACTCAGGAAATAGAACTCTGCAAATCAAACACACTCGCAAATCTTTATGGCAGTGACTTTCTTTGACCCCTCAGAAATAAATGAGATCTCGAATTGAATAAGTTGTATCTGTAGTGTACATCGTGAGCTGTCCGTGTATTTGGCGATTGGTCTGCGTGAATAAGGAGTTGTGTGTGTGAATATTTTTTTATACTTGAAAGAAAATGTGTAATGATGCAAATTGTTCATTCTTGCAATTCCTTAAGCACGCATTCACAGATATTTAACTACAAAATGCTAAACCGTAGTGTGGATTGTGATTTACATGTGTGCAAATCGCTTTATTTACCTACAAGACATTTGGCATTAATTTGAGTCCATAGTGAAGATGGTTTACAATGGGGCACACCACAGCGACCTCTCTTCCTAGTGTGCTCCTTGGCCACTAGGTGGCCCAGCAGAGCAAAGCCATGGCCGACACCTGAAGTGTTGAACAACTGTTGAAAAGGCAGTGCATCCAGCAGGTTCCCATCCACCTCAGTGCCTTCTGGACCTGCAGGTAGGTCAATCTGTGATGTTTTCCATACACACACACACACACAAACAAAATAGGGTTCCAAAAGGGTTCCATATTCAAACTTTTGGTGTCAGGGAGAACGCTGAATCTAACCTGAGAAACGAGCATGACGGGAGAAGACTTCTATATAAGCATTTGGCATGTGATATTTATTTCTGATCAACAGATGTCACTACTGTGCACTGTGTTTCAAAGCTTTGAGTAATAATGAAGAGTTTTTTGAGCTTCGTTTGTCCATAGGTTACAGTGCTTCGTTTGTCCATAGGTTACAGTGCTAAGCACCATAGTCTCCTCTCTCACAATGCTGTATTATAATTATTATAACTGTTATTATTTGCCACGTCTCTAATAGACCCAACTAATCCATAATGAAATTCATTGGCAACTATTTTTTATCATCAACGTTATCCGTTTAATTGATTTTTTGTTTCATTCTAATAAATTATATGACCTAAAACTACAAATAAAAATCTATTTTAATATCTTCAAACAACTGTTAGCTTAGTAGAAATTACGAAGCAAGGACAAAGACCAATTGCTTAGAGACAGAGCCTTAGCTAACGCTGTGAAAGGTGAATATGATTCACAGGGCCCGTGGCTTGGGGCGGGGTACTGATCGTAATTATATCAATATTGTCAATAAATGAGGGGGCCCAAACTTGTAGTTTTTCAGGGGGGCCAGGATTGCTAGCCACAGATGGCAGTGTAGCGCCGTTTCTTCAGAATTTTTTTTTATAGCCTACTGTAGGAGGAAGTATCGGAAAAGTATCTTTCACTTAAGAAATTCCGCCTCTCCTTGTGAATTTCAAATCTAGTTATGGTTCTTTATGATTCAATGGGATAGCATTATCAAATATTTGGTGAAAGAAGTAACAGGTAAGTCTGTAGTTTACAAGTCTATCGTAACTGTTAGTGTACTGTTTAATCGTTTTCGATTGCCAAGCGGTAGCTTGGCATTGCTCCCATGTGTAGTGTAACTTACGGTCTTTTTTTTCTAGTCACTGGCGTAACAATCGGGGGTGCAGGAGGGCCCTGTTAGGGCACTTTGCACCCCGGCCCGGTGTCACCACGCTTCGCCAGTGCTAGTTGTCATACACGCTTGAAGAGGAATAACCTTCGTCACGAGAAAATGATAACTTATCACACTGAACTTAACCTTACTGCTAACCCACGTTTGCTGACTGAGCAGAAAATGTAGTGTATATTAGCCTACGTTTCGCTTACTGTAAATGCAAACTACAGTAAGTTTGTCATTTTTCCATATTAGGCAATGACATGGAAATAGCTATGCCTGTTCTTTGAAAAGTGAAACCAACATGAGGTACTGAGTTTTTTAAAAAGAGCAACCAGATAATTTACTCAATAGGCAAACTCTTTAATGAGGGTGTTCTTTTTAACAGTTCATTGTGAAAGTAAAACAAGTAACATGACGTTTTTAGTCCCAAACCTTTTCAGTTACTGTTTACCAGCTACAGTTTGCTCTGTCCTGAGTGTCCCAAAGACCTCTTGTATTTTTTTTTATTTATTTATTTTTTTTACAGGTTTGTGCGTGGTAGAAATTTTTGTGTTTAGATTTAATCCAGATGCTAATCTGTTGAAAACCTCCCAGTGTTTTCCAGTCTGTCTTGTGTGTTGTCTGTCAGTGAGATGGAGAGCCATGCCACACCAGAGGCGTACATCGATACATACCCAATGGACCAAAGTAGTGAGGAGTTTCAGCTGCTCGTGGCCTACTGTGAAAGGCGAAAAAGGCAGTGGTCTGGCCTAAAGCCTCAGTTTGAAGGTTACAAGATCTACAATCAAGGTCCTGCTCCATCCAGACACATGCCAGAAGCAGAAAGGCAAAGTGTCAGGATGTTGAAGAAAAGTGTGGGTGAGAAGGGAGCCGATGCGTCCAGACCCAGTTGCCTCTCAGGTACATGTTTCTCGCCCTCTGGAGAAATAAAAACGTATTAATATGAAATTCAAAATATTGTATCACAGAGAACCGACACGTTTGTCTAACCCTTGTAACTGAACAGGCTCTTTTCCTTCTTTGTTTGTGTGTGTGTGTGTGTGTGTGTGTGTAGAGGTTGCAGAAGGAGAGGGCTCTTTGAGTGGCGTAGCAGACCGACTGACTCAGATTGCCGACACTGTGGACATCAGACAAAGCGCAGGCACGGCAGCTGTCTTCAGGCTGGGTGGTGGTCACATTGAGGCAGATGGGACAGACGATCTTGACGGTATGTCACTTCTACACTCGCTAGAATAATTGAAGACAATGAACGGATTCGATCAATGAAGTGCTTTTCATGAATGTTGGTCTGTTGTGATCAACAACTAGCACCAAGTCATGTGGCCTAGGGTTATGTTATTATTTGCATAAAGTGGAACTTTGTTTTTGATGCCGCAAATGGGAATGGATTTTTACGGATGATTCATTTTGCCTCCCCGCAGACGTGATCCGGAAAATAGTGGCGCTGCTGAAGGTGTCCGGAGACCAGCTGAATGAAGAGGTGTGTGGGAGCTTACATGTTTGCCCTTGTGTGGTTGGTACTTCATGGGGAGTGGAGGAGTCTGCCCCCAATCACCACAAGATGGCGTTGTTCCATATTCAAACGTCACATGACAAGAACAAGTGCTTTTCTTTTTTACTTATAGGGTATTCCAGAAAGATAACGTATTCAGGTTTCCCTGAACTTATCCGGCTTCCCAGAGGAAGGGATTCCCAGATTTTTTTTTGTTAAAAAATGTCTAGCTTTTTGCTTGCACAACACTGCAAGCTTCATCAACTCACTCTAAGAGATTTTAGACGTTAACATGACATTCATAAACATTCGTGAGGTGTTCACTAAAGCATAGATTATGATTTGTAGGGTTTCCAACCAGCGGTTGTGCATCCCCCACATCAACGCATCTTACCGACAACATAAAAGAAACGCTTCCAGACTAGTCAGGAGGACTTCAAGTCAGGTGTCAACCAGGATAATGTTTCAGTACTCTTCCTTCGCTATTATGTTGTCATCAGATGTCTGGCGTCCTCTTAACCCGTTCTTTCCAAACCCATATTGCCCTCCCGGTCGTCTCTGCCCCCACAGATCAAGAGGAACCCCACTTTGCAGAAGCATTTCCAGACCTCATTCACCTACGGTCTGTTTGAGAAGGTGACTACCACCCTTCTCCAGGGAATGAGGGATGGAGATCCTGTAGCAAGGCACGGGGACCCGGCGCCTGAGGAGAGCAACCAGAGGGCGCAGATTGCTCTGGCCTGTGAGGTGACCAGCAGGCTGTCTGCTCTGGACCTCCACCCCATGAACCGAGCCATGGGCTTTGGGTCACGCTACCTCCAGCAGCATCACACGGCCTGGGTGAAGAAGCACGGCGGCTGGGTGAGTACAGCACGACCGGGTCCTCTGCCAGTGGGAGTGTAAGGGTCTTTTTTTTTTTAATGAAAAAATTTGTGAAAATGGGGGAGGGGGGGGAATAAAACATGCTCTGATCTACAGTTTTAAAGTAGAACTAGGCTTCAGTGCCTTGCTTAAGTGCACATCAACAGTTGTGAATATTTTTGTCTTGTAGAGTTGAGCGGAACGGTCTAACCGTTATGCTACCTACTCTACATTTATTTCTGTCTTGTAATTCTTGTAATTTTTTTTGTAAACTTTTTTCCAGAATAAAGCATTTGACAGTGAAGACACTGATTAGATCTGCAAGACATCTGAACTGCTTTACCTGTCCACAAATCAGTAGCAGAAATGGTCACTAAAAAATAAATCTTCCTTACTGGACTTGTCTTTATTTTTTTTTCCTGAACTGATGAAAAGATGAACGTACAACCATGTCGATGGTTGGGATTGTCGATTTGGGATTATATAGAAGAGAGGTTTCAACTTGTTTGCTAAATGAAGTATGAGGGCTGAAAGACCCTATTGTCTGGGCATACAATACCTTTCTAGGTGACCCCTTCTCACACTCAATGACACCCTCCCTAACTGTTGGTCGTTGAAGTTGCTCTCCAGAACCTGGTGCCGTATCTCCTTAAAGCCATTATATGTTGGAGAGGTCACCAGGACAGGAAGAGCATTTAAAGTATAAAACATTGACAGAATAGTAACCTTTTTAAAGCACTCTATTAATACTAAAATATTATACTAATATTAATTATAATAAACTAAATTTTACAGTCAATCAGTAAGAAAATAGATCCTTGGATCTACATCCAAAAGTAATGTACTGTATTAGATAGTGAATTTATTCATCCTGTTCTGTGCAATAAGTGGAAAATTGATTTGTCACATGAACCACTTCTATAACATTGACTATGATCACTTTATTTTAAGAGCACTATACTGGCCATGTCTGATTTATTTTCAAAAGTAATGTACTGTATTAGATAGTGAATGCACTGTTAATTTCTTGATGTTTGGGATTAAATCCCACCTGCAAACATGGCATTGAACCTGAACTATAAGAAGGAATTGACCTATGGATTATCAATCAAACTGCCTTCAGATTATTGGAGGATAGTGTATTAACCCTTTTTCTAATGTACATGCGTATCTACTGCCAGTGTGTTATGAAAATAATTATGTTCAGGAAGGTCATTTTCAATTGCATATTTTTTTAATGTTGAATACCTTTTGTGCATATACCGTTATCATTTTCCTTGAAGTCCTGTTAAGTATACTGTGATGCAATTAAATGCAATTAAGTAAATAACGGTTTTGTCACAACTTGTTTTATTTCCATAGCCATTTATTTGGATTTGGATTCCCTCTTTCTAAAGTTGTAAATAAAGCTGTGAATGTCCTTTTGCGAAGTGAGTAAAGTTGTGAATGTCCCTGTGCGATGTGTAGTGAAAACCGTGTAGTAGAAAAATACAGGAAAACATGCATGCAGAATCATAGTAATCATTGATCAGTTACCTCATCTAATCTAAGTGCAACATGTACATATGTAACCACATGCATGAAGGCCAGAGAAGTCTGAATTAGATTTGTATCCTGCTGATTGTACTGCAGTTGTATTACATAGTGATGTTTCTTAATCAAATGTCAGTCAAGGTACATTTTACATATTTGCAACATTTTATTATTTAAATTAGATGCACTCTTTAGTTGAAAATATCTCTGCAGCCCCCAACACCCATACAATTATCACTATAGTGTTAATTGTATAACATCCATACCATAATATTTTATTCATCCTGTTCTGTGCAATAAGTGGAAAATTGATTTGTCACATGAACCACTTCTATAACATTGACTATGATCACTTTATTTTAAGAGCACTATACTGGCCAAGTCTGATTTATTTTCACCAAGATGTTATAGTCAAAAAGAAAGCTCACAAGACATACAACTAAATCCCCAGGTAGGTGTTCATCTTGCCCAGGGCGTCACACACGGTGGTGAGGTCGCTGCGGAGGTCCTGCACCACGTTCTCAATGCTCCTGGTGTCTTTCAGCAGGTCTATGCTCTGGGTGTAGGGGTTGTAGTACACAGAGAACGGCCTCTTGATCGTCTTGGCAAACTCCCTGTTGGTTAGATGATGTTTAAACTGTGGGTGACTGGTGGTGTCCTGGAATGTACTGAACTTAAACTAGCCATGTGTTCCCCGTGAACTCCTGAAAGCCCGCCGTGTGTTAGCTCATTAACGTAAAGAGAATTTAGACAGATCAACTAAGCCATTGGAACTGACACTGTCGCCTTTCAACTTCACCTCATTTTTTCTTTGGCCTCTTCGAAGCTGTCGGAGACAAAGTAGACCTCCTGGAAGGTTGTGATGAGGCACTCCTGGTAGCAGGTGGTCCCGGGGTCAAACATCTTCACCAAAGCTTTGTCGGACAGAGCGTGCTGCAAGGTAATAACACACCAGTCACTGGGGCGTCCGTTAGCGCGTGTGCACGTGTGCGCGTGCGCGCGTGTGTGTGGCTTACCTTCAGCTCTCCAATAGATGACAGTAAGCCGGCGCCATAGGCCCTGAGCTGGCCATCTTGTTTGCACAACCCAAACTCAATAGTGAAGAAGTAACACTGTCGACAGCATACAACAGTCAGTCCCTCCATATATAACATTTTGTTTATTCAGCTGACACTATTATGCAAAGTGACTTGCAAACAATTTGTACTTTAACGTGTATTTAAAAATGTGTTATGGGGAGAGGAGACAGGAATAATGAGCCAATTAGATAAGTGCCATTGGGCCTTTAGTGACCACTAAGCCAAGACCCCTAGCCTCTGCCCGTTCCCTTCTTCCAGTCACGTCTTAGTCCTTTTCTTCACGTTTGTCTGTGTATTTGCCCCATCACTCTCCTCAGATGTTGTTTGTTTTGTACCTTTAAAGCATCTTTGGGTCCCAGAAAAGTGCTATATAACTTTAATGTATTATTATTATTATTAGGACGGCCATTGAACATCATCCCAAAGATTGTACCCAATGCAGGGCAATGTCACCTTCATTCCCCTTGAGCAGTGGGATGTGATTTCTAGACCAGTGTCCCATACTGTCATTCCAACAGCCCTTTAAGCAACCTCTGTTCACGCATCCAGAGACTGACCAGGTCCGACCCAGATTAGCTCCAGAGGCAAGTCAGTACTGGGATGCCGGGCCGTATGCTAATAGATTAATGATAAACTTCCAATATCACTCAGATTTTTTGCTTTTGCTCCTTTCCTTGACACAATCAAATACGGATAGTGGAACACTAAATGATGGAACCACAACTTCTCAGTTTATGATATTATGTGGTTATTTGGTGGGCTTCAAGGGCTGCGTGAGGAACCGACACATCACCATCAGCGCACGATATTACTTGTTTGTGGATTGTCTATCGGTACTCACTGTGGCAAGTTTCTGTACGTCCTCGTCCGATGCCCCTAGAGATGCCAGGCCAATCTCCTGGGAGAACTGAGCGAACTTGGGGTCCGCAAGGAGCGGGACGTGACCCAGCAGCTCATGGCACGTGTCCCTGTACCCAGTATCAGATATGATTCTATTAGCATTAGATTTTGTCTAGTGCAGGACAACCCAACCCCGTTTCTGAAGAGCTACCACCATGAAGGTTCTCTCACCAGCCCTAATTTAGTGGACCTTATTATAATCATCAGCCAGTTAAAAAGTTAAATCAGATTGGTCACAACTGGGGTTGGACAGGAAACCTACAAGATGGTGGAATGCAAACGTCATCTCTCTCCCTCACACGTAATCCCACAAACACAAATGTTTCTGTTTTGGTGCATGTCAGTTCAGGTTCTATTAAAAACAGAAGACTCAGCACTGGTAATGAGGCACTCACGGCTCAGGGGTGTAGAGGGGGTCAGTGCTGTGGCGGACATACTGAGTGCAGTTGAATACTCGGTATGCCAAACCGGCCAGGAAGTCTCGAGGAGAAAGGTATCCTGCCACAGGCCTCACAGTGAACCCAGACCTCTCTGAAACAGTCACACCCACAGCATCAAGTGATTTCCAGATCTTCATTGAAACTCAGAGCCAATAAAATGTTTTGTAGGGTCAATTTGAGGTTACACAGATATGTACTAGATGAACGAACAGTATGTGGACAAGATAAGGGTCTAAGAATGACCTACGGCAGTGGCCCAACTGGTGATGCTTTTTCGACTGACGTCGTCATTGAGAATGAACGTGTTGCCGAAGCTTGTGAGTAACTGCAGTTGCATGGTGCACTGATGTCATTCATCATCCCATACCTTTTAAGAACAGGGAAACATCCTCCAGTTGGGGGATGTTGTCCTCCCGGTACCCACAGTGCTTAGTGAGCAGGGGGAGGTTCTTCAGGTACTCTCTGCAGGCATGTGTTGGGTAGAGTTTGGTGAGCTCCTTGAAGACCGTACCCCAGGTCCTAACCTCCTCTGGGGTGTACTCAATGTGGGGGATAGGCTGGCCACTTGAGCGTGGAGACAGACGACTAATCTAAACACACTCATATGAGGCAATTTAACATAACTCACGCACACTGCGCTGTTATTTATAAGTGATCTGTAGTTTCTGTGTTTATTTAGTTAGTATGACTAGCAATATAGAGTACTAACATGGCAGTTAAACTGTAATTACAGTACGACACAGAATAAGTGAGAACATAACTGATTACCAGATTGTTACCATAGCAAAACAACTGAAAGAGAAGGGGCTACTCATACTATTTGTAATTCATGGCCATTTCCACAAAGTACTTCCTCCTCTGACGGTATACGTTATCTTTGAAGCCCTGGGGTTAGGAGAGATAAGGAACAGCGTCACAGACTGGCATTTTAACGAGCCAAAAGTTAAGGAAATGGTTCCTGTGATTTCCCTAAGAGTACTGCTGTTAAAATGTTTTAATTGTTGGTATATATTCCAATGCTGAAATTAATTATATTGCCAGTTGCCCTTTAATTCCACTGCCATTGTTGAATTTTAATTTAACTGGATTTGGACACACCCTTAGGAAGGTTATGTATTCTGCAGTATGGTGATGTTCATTGCAACGTCATGTATGGTTACCATAAGATTGAAACATTTATAAAAAAAAATTAATATGATATATGTCAGTGGTTCGGAAATCAAATACAATGTCATGGATTGTCTATGATAAGTCAGAACTCCCATAATGTGTGTGTGCACAAATATTTTATGTATACACATATACAGAAAATTTATATACCCAAACATGTCATCTAACATGTAATAAAGGCAAATACTGTTTGAAATCCTTGAGTTATTATCAAAGTAATTACTTATATTTGAATCAGTGTATGTGTTAAGTGACTAAGTAGTAAGTGGCTACTTTGATATCCTTTTGATAATGGATTTGCCAATAAAAGGACACTTTCATGTTTCACGTCTTAGTTTAATTACTTTAAATAAATATCTACTTCGAATTCAATTTCATTACTGCTTCCTTGTTCACATAAGTCAAAAGGCTTTCACAATCTTCAAGGTCTGGCTGTTCAAATTCATTCTTTAAATAAAATAAAACGTTATTTACGTTTTAGTAATTTAGCAGATGCTCTCATACAGAGCAACTTACTGAAGCAATTAAGGTTAAATAGCTTGATCAAGGGCACAACAGATTTTGAACCTTGTTGGCTCAGGGGTTCAAACTAGCTACTTTTATGTTGCCCACCGGTTTAACCACTAGGCTACAGCCCTGAACCCTAACCCTGATATTATCTTATAATTATGATGATCTGTTATTATTAGATTACATTTATTTAATAAGATTTGTAACTCAGCTGATAACCAATTCTCATTTGCTGAGCTGGGCAAGCAGCAAACACACAGCAGAGACTTACTGGATGGTCAGCATCCAGTTCGGATCCGTACATCAGCACTCTGTGAGAACACTGGTCAAGCTCTGCGATCTTCTGGGGGAACCAAGGTACTTCCTCCCCATCTAACAAGGCAAACACAACATATACACACAAATGAAGCATTATAAACACACAACTAAACTACTACAGATGTCATATTTTACATTAATTTCACCCGGCCTCTTACAGTATGAAAATAATCCTGCAGCAATAGAAAGTGTGGATTATTGTAGACACTAATGAACATTTTTCTAACAGAGGTGGAATATTTTTTTTTATTAAGGCTAATTGAGTCTGACATTTTAAAGTGGAATTGAAATATCTACAGTAACTCTAGAATAATTTATTAAGTTTAAAGTTATTCTTGTTTTTCAGGAAAATGGCTTCAGCAACAGAATTATCAAATTAAAGAACTTGATTTGTCCCACACTGTGAATGTCACATACAGCAAGTTTGATAAACTTTCATTTAACAACATGTAAAAATTGTTTTCTTCAAAAAAACATTTCCAAATGTTCAACAAAAGCTGACTGGCTTGTTAGAATTCACTCTGTACTCACACACATGTCCATTCAGAGACATTTACTCCTACAAGATGAGACAACAAACAGAACATAAGATGTTACATTCACTGTGAACCTCGTAAAAGAGCCAAGTTTCTTTTTGTTCTTGAACTATTCACAAATCTGTCCATGCAGAGGTGAATGCTGTACTGAGAATAAAACAAGCTGTTGTTTTTGTCCCGAAAAAAAAGTCAAACCAAAGAAAGAATACAACAAAAAGCTGGGCCAGTACCTGCTTCTGAGGACCACTGGTTTTGGGGCGTGTTGAAGGAGAGGATGTTGACGTGGTCTTTTAGGAGCTCCAACAACTCATTGAACTCCTTCTTGCTGCAGTTGCAGTCAGCATAGATCTCCACCTCAGAGTGAACTCGCTTGGATATCCGTGACTCGATGTGAGCCAAGTTCACACGCTTTTCCTGGAAGAGCAGAGACAGGGAAAGGGCAGGGAGGAGAGGAGAGCTTTGGCTTCACAAAACTGAACAGTACTGCAGGAATGTTCAGGTTATGTCAGAAACAGGACAGTAAATACCCACCTGAAAAACGCGTAGTGCTTTGACCAAGCAGCCCACCTCGTTCTTCAGAGAGAAGACAACAGCTGTCTTTCCTAACTCCCTGCTTTCCCTGATTTCCTTGTCGGTCGGGTTCTCATCTATTGGACAGAAGGAGGGCCGGCGCGACTGTTGGACCAAAAGAAGACCACATTACCTATCACGTGAGCAGGAGCATCAACCGCAACATGTCTACCTGTTAATACAAGTGTTAATATGTAACAACAACAGTCAACATAGAACATACACATCAATTCTGCAGTTGATGCTTTTTCCTTTAAGCAAACATAGAAATCTGCCTTAGTATTTCAACCAGTGGCCTCACCCAGTGCTTCAAGCCATCAGTTCTACTTCCACTGGCCTTCTAAGCTTTGACAAGAGCAGAGATGAGCTAGCAAGCTGATAATGAACAGATAAAAATGAGGATTTCCTGGCCCTTATTTGAGCGATGGACATTAAGATATGTCAGGCTGGAAAACCTAATAAGTGTGCATTACAAACCATAGCAGTATACAATCTAAATTGAACATGCAGGTTGAGCAGTTATCAGACTCTGAATGCAAAATCAAGTCAAGTTTATTTATAAAGCACATTTAAAAATAACAAGTGTCAACCAAAGAGCTGCACAATCAAAGTATCAAGGACAGCAAAAGGAAAACCATGCATAAAACATATAACTAACTAAACATACAGCTCAGGAAAAAATTAAGAGACCACTGCACCTTTTTCTTTCCTTTCCAAAAAACATGAAAAGGAAAATTTTGAGTGAAGGACAGAAGCGTTCAATTTGCAGTGGTCCCCAATTTTAACCCTTCTGTTCCTCACTCAAAACCTTCCTTTTCGACTTTTTTGGAAAGGAAAGAAAAAGGTGCAGTGGTCTAAATTTTTTCCGGAGCTGTATTTACATAGGACATGACAGATATAAACAACTTCATACCCATTTGCAGAACGGCTCAACTGAAATCAACGACTCAAAAAAACAACCAATGCACCAATCAACCAACCAATGTCTCAACCAATCAACAAACCAATCAACCAACCGACCGACGAACCCATCAACCAACTATTGTACCAATCAACCAATTAATCAACCAACCAACCAATCAACCAACTGTTGTACCAATCAACCAACCAATCAATCAACCATTGTACCAAACCACCAACCAATGACTCAATCAACCCAACGACCAACCAATCCATTCATCAACCAGCCAACCAACACATCCACGACAGAGGATCCCATTCCATGCAACCGTTCACTCACCATTTGCCCTCCGGTGTGGCGCTGTGTCTGCTGGTCAAACATAGCCGAGTCCAGAGAGAGTCCCCGCCGGGACCAATACTTACTGGAGAACATCATCATGGCCGGCTGCATCCTGGGCACGGGCTCTGGGACGCCCCTTCTCTCCGTGCCACTGCCCCGCTTCCTCAGCTGGGAAGACGCCATCACCATGGGCTGCCTGCATGGAGGGAACATTTTGATGCAGTTGAAGCCGTAGGGTCTTTTGTAGACCCGAGCATTGGTTTGTTTCCACATGAGATGCGTACTGAACTCAATCAGGTAGAGTCACGCCTCACCTGCCGATGCACTGGAGAGGATGTTCCGGATCCAGAGTTCCTGGTCTGCTTCCACTCATGACCACTACAACAGCTGTTACTGCCCTGGTCCACTGGACTACAGTAGGCAAGTCATCTGCCAGCCAGCGCAACTCAAGCTCCTTTATATAGTGTGACGGCAGTGGAGGGGGGCTGGTACTGATAAGGCATCCCATCAATCCCTCTGGTCTTTCTCGGCTGTTGACATGCAGACTTATAAAGAACAAACAGAGGTGTGTGTGTGAAGAGTTATCTTCTTTGTTTTGGAGAGGTAGGAAGCTTCACATTAATCCACCTTTCTTGGATGCAGATCCACCCAGTCGAACATTGGATTAGAACAGGATTCTTGAATAGTTATTTCACACAGGGTTGAAAAAATAAACCATACATAGTCATTCTGAATTTAAGTGACAGATGAGATCAGATACAACTCTACAGGAATACTGTACTGGTGTCTAAAACCATGATTGTGATCAGATGAGAAAATGGATAGGGTACTTCAGTTCATGTCCAAGGGGGTTGGACATGTACAGTGATAGTTATGGATGAAATTATCATCTGCAGATATTACATTTTAAATGGCCTTTATAGGAAATTACATTGGACAAATAGTGCACTGTATATTACCACACCAAAAATGGATAATTTAAAACCAAGAAAAGAAACCCAAGAAAAGAAAATTGCTCCATTTATTTAGAATACTCTATTCCCTTCTGCTTATTCAGTGTCACTACCGCCACACAACAACGTTTACATGTTGCTCTAGCTGAATGAGCAAGCACCTGTCAGTCCACAAAACACTGCCAGAGCCACCTCTTTAATGAAACCCAGGGAGATGACAGATAAATCACAGCTGTGGCAACGCGCTATCGTCTGACTGAGACAATTTCCTGTAAGACAGGAAATGAAAGAGCGCTGGAGACGCGAGTAGAGACTGTGGGCTGCTGCCTTTTTCTAACCGTGACGGCCCGTTATGAGCAGATCGTTGTGATAGGCTGACTCCCTCCACCTGACTCTGATGTAAACAGCACTTTCCATTCCCTCTAAGCTCGAGACCCTCATTCCAAATCTGTCTGAGACGTCTCCAAATGTCTTCCATCAAAGACCCAGGAGGGGCTGTGAACTGTCACCAAGACTGTAGACGTCACAACATCAGGGACTTAAAAGGGGCGAAATGCCATTTGGAGGCCATACGTGGGCTGCATTTTAAGTGGAATTATGGAGGGGATTCAGTGAGTAGGTGTGCAAGGTTGATATCTCAAACATTGCAGTGAAATTACTGAAAAACCTATCTGCCCAGTAGTGACATTTCTGCAGACCTTTATGATTGGAGGAAGTAGTTTGTATACAGAGGGGTGTTAACCACACACATATTGGAGACTAAGGTTCATGCAGGTTGCATACATTATGAAAAAGTGCAGCAACAAGAAACAAGTGTTTCAGCAAGTGTCACTGTATATCCCCATGTGCATTCCCTGACAGGAAACTGGTATTTTAAACAGATTGTACACAGAAACTACTACATTCCAAGCAATTGCAAAAAAAGGTTTATTCTTGATCGAAGTGCTTTTGCAACCAATGAGATGAAATAGGCGGAAAGTGATGTTACAGGATACGCCATATATTTCACAGGATGAGTCATAATGAATCCTAAAGGTATGGTTTTATTGCCTGAATTGACTTTGACTCAGTACTGAACTTTTTTCCTGGATCAAATACAGTCTGCAATTTAATGTTTTGCTAAGAAGTATGGTCAAAGGAATACTTTCACAACAGTATGGGTGGTGGTGGTGCTGGACACACACTTCAACTGGTAAAGAAATATATAGAATGTGGAAAATAATTTGAAAAATCTCACAAAACAACAATGCATTGGTACTCAAATATGCACAAGGGCTATCCTTTTATTTTGATTCAGGTAAATTTTTCTTAAGTTTTTTTTTCTTCACATTTTCAATCTTAAAAGTCTTATTGTGGCATAGCATTAAGGGAATAGTTGTTCATTAGCCCACAAATACAATCCCCAAAACGTGTCAAGTTTTCAAGACGGTACAGAACAAAAACCCCCATGATGCATTTTGCATCAACCATTGTATTGTATAGCTCTTTTGTAGTTTAATTGAACTCTGGATAAATCAAAATGTCAATAACAGGATTTGATTTGAATACTTTTGCGCGTGACTCAGGAACAGGTTATATAGAAATAAAAACAGCACATTACTTTACAATGCAAACTTACCTTGCTCGTCTTTACAAAAAAATCCTTAGCAGGGCGAGAAGGAATGACTTACTTCAATGAAAGACAATATGATACAAGAAATTACAAAAATAATACAATTTGAATAATTTTAAATGCTTTTTACATTCTTTTCTCTTCTCATTTCTCTCCTGTTAGGGACTTGATGAGATTGCTTCAGTTGCCAACTTATCCAAAATACTCTTTCTGGTATGTGGACATTGCAAAGTGTCTGTGTGAATTATATTGTTCATTATGATATGAAGGCGACTTTGCAGCCATTGTGAGTTGAGGGTTCTCTGTAATGTCCATTGTGACCATTGGAGAAGACTTCCTGTTTATGTGCGGGTCTGGGAGACTGAGGAGAATCAAGAGGAATTCCAAACTCCCTCTCTTCTAATTTGGAAAGTTCACTTTCTGTATCTAATCCAAGGATCTCACTTATTGAATGTGGCAGGTCCTGAAAGCAAAGACAATAACTTGTCTTTTATTTTAAAAACGGTTTATTATGCACAAACAATACCACAATCTGAAACTGCATGGTCATTGTTTCTTAATTTGAAAGTGAAAATAGCACTTCAACATACCTTACAACTTCTGATCTGCATACAAATAGCCTCTGATTTGTGAAGAATTTCTTCAATGTCCAGTTTCATTGACAGGTCATTAATGTGCTGTTAAAACAGGCAAAACAGCACTAAAAATGCGAATTCATAAAATCAAAGCAAAGACAATAACTTGGGAAACTATGACAAAAATGTCTAACAATATCTACATTGCTGTTCAAATGTTTGGGGTCACTAAGAAATGTCCTTGTTTTCTGTGAAAACATATATGAAATGAGTTTGAAAAGGAAATGTAGCAAAATGAATAGGAAATATAGCCACTGAAAAGGTTAGAAATTTTTTAATTTAAATAATAATTGTGTCTTTCACACTTTTGTCAAATAATCCTACATTTGCAGCAATTACAGCCTTGCAGACCTTTGACATTCTAGTTGTCAATTTGGTGAGGTAATCTGAAGAGATGTCACCCCATGCTCCCTGAAGCACCTCCCACAAGTTGGATTGGCTTGAATGGCACCTCTTACATAACATACGGTCAAGCTGCTCCCTTAACAGCTCAGTAGGGTTGAGATCCAGTGACTGTGCTGGCCACTCCATTATAGACAGAATACCAGCTGACTGCTTCTTCCCTAAATAGTTCTTGCATTGTTTGGAGCTGTGCTTTGGGTCATTGTCCAGTTGTAGTAGGAAATTGGCTCCAAACAAGCGCTGTCCACAGGGTATGGCATGGTGTTGCAAAATGGAGTAATAGTCTTCCTTCGTCAAGATCCCTTTTATCCTGTACAGATCTCCCACTTTACCACCACAAAAGCAGCCCCAGACCATCACATTGCCTTCACCATGCTTGACAGATGGTGTCAAGCACTCCTCCAGCAGCTTTTCATTTGGTCTGCGTCTTACAAATGTTCTTTGTGATCTGAACACCTCAAACTTTTTGTGTCCATATTCACCTCAAACGATTTGTGTGTCCATAATACCTTTCCAATCTTCCTCTGTCCACCCAGTCTTTCTATTCTGGTTAGAGCCAGTTTGCACTGCTCTGTGAAGGGAGCAGTACACAGCGTTGTACGAGATCTTCAGTTTCTTGACAATTTCTCACATGGAATAGCCTTCATTTCTCAGAAGGATAATAAACTGACGTGTTTCATAAGAAAGTTCTTTGTTTCTGGGCATTTTGAGCCTGTAATCGAACCCATAATTGCTGATGCTCCAGATACTCAACTAATCTAAAGAAGGCCAGGTTTATTGGTTCTTTAATCAGCACAACAGTTTTCAGCAGTGCTAACATAATTGCAAAAGTGGTTTCTAATGATCAATAAGCCTTTTAAAATAATAAACTTGTATTAACAATGTGCCATTGGAACACAGCACTGATGGTTGCTGATAATGGGCCTCTGTATGCCTATGTAGATATTCCATTAAAAATCAGCTTTTCCAGCTACAATAGTCATTTACAACATTAACAATGTTATTTTAATGGACATAAAATTTGCTTTTATTTCAAAAACAAGGACATTTCTAAATGAACCCAAACTTTAGAATGGCAGTGTATATTTTTAACTGGTTAAACCAGTTAGTTTGCCAATGACTGCTGGTACCTTGAGGATCTCATTGAATCCATAGTTTTCTCCTATGATTTTCCTTTTCTCCGAGTCTAGGATGGAACAACACACCAGCAGATGAAAGTTTTGGCAGGGCAATCCAGTCCACATTACCTAAGCAGAACCAGGAAATGTGTTAGTAACTAGATCCAACAGAACACACAGATAAGTTTCAAAGGCAACATAAGGACATTTCCAGAGTAATGACAGAACATAACGTCAACAAGTAGTCCATAAGAGCCAAGTAGATGATGTCATCGTACACCCGAAGTAACAGGACGTTTCCCTATTGTGTCTGATGATGTCATAGTGCTACATCATAGCTTTAATTAAATGGAACAAAGGCAGCTGACAGGCTAGTAGAACCACAATCACCTCCCACAGACGAAGGACGTCTGGATAGCGAAGTTCCCTCTTGAAGCGGATCAG
The DNA here is from genome assembly GCA_016801175.1 of Esox masquinongy. NCBI lineage: Eukaryota > Metazoa > Chordata > Actinopteri > Esociformes > Esocidae > Esox > Esox masquinongy. Next base: position 55,450 of record JACXGI010000520.1, read on the forward strand.
TAACCAACGGAAACAGAAGTACAGATAACCTGAATCCTGCGACTCTGCAGGAAACCAATGAACAAAAACAGACAAGTCATTTGAAAGCCAAACGAGATGCTTATTTCTCCATTGTCTTTCTAGCTTGAAATTAATAATGTACATGACTTTTACAGTCAAAGTAGATACAAGTAGATAACATTGCTAAAAATAATTTGGTCCACACAGGGGAATCGTACACAAATGTTTTCCGTGAAAAGCCTTCTCACGGTTTATGGTCAGCGGCTCCCTTGTGCAGATGAAAGTGATCTAGAAGATACATGGCCGGTCATGACCTGGTTAACGTTTGAACGAAGGCCTGTGAGGCGTTGTGACGTACCAAGGTAGTTCCAGAAGGACAGGTCCAGCAGCCTTAACAAAGTACTGAGCTGGATCAGCTGAGTCTTCATGCCCTGCATCTGCTCCTCAAAATTCTGGTGCTGCAAACAAAATCATGTTGCCTTTGGGTCACGGAAGGGCATGTTAAAGTAAGCACAGGTTTGTTCAAAAAAATGAAAATTAGTAACAGTCCCGGACAAAACGATGCAACATTTCTTACCATCTGATCCATGTAGGAGACAAAACACCAGAAGGCATCCACCTCGTTCTCCATCACATAGAGGACAGGGGAGAGAAGGTCGCTCATTCCCTGGACATATCCTGGAGACCGACACAATGAGACAACCCCGCACAATTCAATCAAGGTACGCGTAGCTAATCCCTCTGATACGCAGTTTTTAATCAGCTGTGATTGTTTAATTGTCTTAATGACCACGGGTGAATTTCCATTTTTAAATGATGGTCAACTAGGTAATAGATTCCATCGACGCCGATCAGATGACCTTTTCGTTCAAATATAAATGGGATCTGCTGCACAACCGGGATGTAAGGCTCTCACTCACCCAGATCAAAATCATACATGCAGTAGGTCATCAGGATGTCATGGAGCAACACCAGGCCTGGGTTGTCGATGCCTTCATAGAACCGGTTGGTTCGGTCTGTTCTGTTCACGTCCTTCTCTGAGAAGATTTCACATTCACAGACAGTTCATAAACAATATACTATACCCATGACAGAAAGAATACACTTCTCATGCTTTACAGATGCTTCCGGGATAGTCAAATAAATAAATCAATGACACTCTACACAGGAAAAAAAAAAAAAGCCAATAAAAATTATGAACATAAAACTTTGAACAAACTGAAAAATGAAATTCAGATTACTAATGAAACAGTCGAGAAGTAATGCACTTACCTATCAGGCTTCTGAAGTCTCTCAACCTAGAGTTCCTCCTCTCCTGATCGTCACTCACAGACTTCCACTGGAGCTTCATCCTGAAGTACTCATCCCTTTTTAGAATGAAGGAAACAAAGTGTTAAACAATTTAGAAGGCCATGTTTACACAGCTTATATTCCACTCACGCAGGTTGAGACGTCAACAAAGGCCATCTGCCACACTGTCAAGTGGCTATTCTTCACAATGAAAAAAACATGTCCGTTTCAAATACACTTTGTCTTGGTTAATACGTACGTCTTCCTCCTCTGTAGGCTCTTCCTCTCCTCGTAGGTGCTGTCCCAGGGGTAATATCCTAGTAGAAACTTCCAAGCTTCTTTCCTGACCGCGTGGCACAAGCCCTGCAGGGTTCAGACATTACATTACAGACAAGCCACAAATGTATAGTTTCTACAATCTCACATACAGAGAGAGACAGTTTCTCAGAGGGAGATTACATAAAATCAGTGTCAGCTCGATAGATTCTCCCTTGGTAGGTCATTCTTGCCACGCACTATGCAAACCAGCCAGGAGAGTTTCGCTAAAGATTATTAGGCGCTTTAGCAAACCTCTCCATAATTCCAACATACCCCTTTGAAAATCATTTTCTTAAGGTGAGAGACATTTCTCATCCTTCCTTCTGCATCTTGGTGCTTGGCCCAGTCGTCTGTGGACAGCGGCTCCCGCCTCGTTACCTCTGGCCTGGCTCCCAGGTCAACCTAACAAATCAGAACCAAAACCCAATAAGACCACGCCTTCTGTACTTAAAGCACAATACCAGATCAGCTTCAGCTACTGACGGACAGTACAAATTTTACAGGTAGACTGGTGGGTAATGCTGACGATTCAATTCCCAGAGCCGACAAGGTGAAAGACCTCATTCATAGGCAATAGACTGGTGTTGGCGAATGCTCCTGGAAAGTTACTGGGTGTCCAGGCTTTTTAATTCTGCTTGGCTTTCACGTGCACACACACACACACTTGTTCTCAAACCCTCACCTTGGGACAAGCAGCTGTTTCATAGAAATGCTGTAACCCTGAAGGCAATCACCTGATTAATTACTCAAGTGCTTGATGATTCGTTCACAGGTTGAATTTGGTGTACTAGCGTTGGAACGGTTAGGTACATGGAAAAGCTGAGGGTCCTTAATGAGACGTATTAAACCCCTGCTGTGACACACCCGACAACAGCGGCCATGCTCCAATACATCTGGAACCAAAACTTGCACACCCCGTAGCTCTCCAAGTAGGAGGGCTGGACTGTTTCTACGCAGACAGACACCTAGGGGTGCTGTAGTCGTGGTCAGAGGTGCTTGTGTGCCTCTTCCCTGTCCACTCACCCGGGTGATGACCTCGAAGCCAGGCTCCTCCTGCTGGTTGATCTCCAGGCCAGGGATTACTTCTCCCAGTTCCAGGATGTCCAGGTCTGCCACCTCCTCCGCGGGGCACCGCTGCTGCTCCAGCTCAGGACCGCGGAACGCATCGAAGATGTAGTTGGTGACCTTAGAGAAGCCACCCAGCGTCGTCACATAAGGATCCTTCTTGAGCTTCTGTTGGGGGAACAAGGGAGGAGTCTTTTCACGACAGCAACAATAGACTCAATTCCCTCGATTCTTTCTTCTGCGGAAGCACTCTTCAACGAAATCTAATCCTAGAAATGTGTAAACGTTCTTGCTGAATAAAGGCGACACTGACGTGAGCCTGCATTTTGAGACCGGCCACGGCATTCACGATTGTTTCATTGCATGACAGTGGCACAGTGGTCATTCTGTTTCCAATGGGTGCACTGTATATGACGATGACAGTTGTTTGCATGATGACAGTAAACCCCTTACGGTGACAAGGCCATAGTTGTTGTCATCGAGAAGATTCTCGAAGGACTGAGAGAGCGCTCTGTTGGGAGTGCTAACCAGCAGACAGGTGTTGTCATCCAGGGACCTGGAAGAAATAGCAGAAGTTAAAGATCCCTTTGACGTCAACCTAAAATTAATTTCAACATCTCATGTTTCATCTGGTTTACTGGTCTGAAATACATTACAGCAGATATTCTGACTGAAATAGAAATGAGATTGCTTTTCGCTATCAATTATGTGAAATAACTTTGACTTCAAAAAGTCCACTAGAGCACAGATTAACTCTCTGATCAAACTGATAATCTAAATGAGAGGTTGAGGATTCAGGATGGGTCTAACCCCAGGCCTCCAAGCTTCCTGACAAGCGCTGAGGACACTACAGAATGGTGTTGAAAGCCAAGCTGTAGTTACTAAACAGTTTGTCACATAGGTGATTCCCTTGTCCAGGTGGGTTTGTACTCAGCCATGTCTAGCCTTACAGATGTTTTTGAGGTATTGTCTTGGAGGGAAATCCACACAACAGGGGAAAAAATCGATAAGAATTGCCACAAAATGTGATAAGTGTACATTTGAGGTATTCCACATCACGCGTGCAAACATTTCTCCGCTTCCTGAAGGTTGCAACAGTCAAACAACTTATTAACATAGTCCACCGCTTTGGCCAAGATTCAATAAAGTGAAGAATATTACAAATGTATAAATATAATTAGAGAACTTGAGCTTACGAGGGAGCCTCCATTTTAGACAAAGGTGATCATGTCAAGGCTTTATGAGAGGAAGAGACGCAACGAAACCACCCATAATGCTCAGAATCACTACAGATAACTCCCACATACGAAGAACATAAAGCACCATATTAGCCTTAACATTCAGTCTTAACATTCAGCCTTAACATTCAGACGCACTCAGACTTTTAAAGGGTTAACGATTTGTCAAAAAACGTAACCGAAGACGAGACATGGTACAGGACATCGCATTATTGATTCATTGGCAGTTTTTCTGTCCACAGCCGACACCTGGGCAAAAACGTCCGACTGCCACTTATTTCATTCAAACAATTTTATTATGAAAGGCCTCGATAAGAACTTTAATAACAGCTATCAGCTCCAAATGCGATAGAGCAGTCTGTACTGGGGGAATTATCTGCTGTGATATTTGGCTCAAACAGAAAGCCCAGCTCTTTCATGAGGAGAAAAACTGCCCACTAACCACAACATCACTCAGAAATGGGCCAGAAAGAGGAAAACCGAGTGTTACCTATAGGCCGAATGCAAATCACCAGCATTAGCATATAGATAAGAAACACCATAGGAAAGCTAGCTGTGTTTTAAGGTGGTTCAAAAACCCATTATTTTCTGAGCCAAAACATAGATGAAGACTGATGAGTTAAAGAATTTCATCTACAGTATATAGCAACAGCAGGTAATTTTCCCTTTAATCTCATAAAAAATGGGATTTTATCTGTGAAAGCGTGGTTCCTTTTAAATAATTGTTTTGCCGAGTTTTCTATGCTTTATCAGACATGAAAGTGGGGACAGTAGAAGGAACAGTTTTTGCTTGAAGAGCAATTAACCTGATTATTTTCTAAGACTGACAGTAAACAAACATTCACCCTCATGAGTGTCTTGATATGGAGTCACTGTCCACACTGAAGAACATACAGTAGTAAACAACATTTAAAACCTGGCCTACACAATATTGTCAGAAGTTTAGCATCCATGAATCCACACCAAAATTGTACTCCTACAATAATTAAGGTACCATCTCTTGGTTTTTGCTGATCACTTCTGCCCTTGCAATGGTACATAAAAGTTGGCGCATAAAGTAGACAGAACTCCGCAGAATTTAAAAAGGCTTGAAAAAATGCTTGATCAGTGGGTTTTGGCAGACAGTGAGGCACAAGGTACAGAGAGATATTCCTAATTTTCAACTACACTGGAACAGCGCGACCTTATCTCCAAGTGAACTGGACCGCATAAGCTGGATTCACAGATGAGCGGCGGACAGACAAAGTGGAATGATGAAATGAACTCCCACCCTTCATTGTTATTTACTGCAGATCCACCTTCATTCCACTTTAATAAACCACTGTGTGTGAACCTGAGCCGGTATACCGAGCATTTTGTCAAAATCAGTGCCAGTAGAGCTCCAGAAAGCTCCCACACCAGTTAAGCGCCATTTACAATCAACTTAATTTATTAACTGAAAGATTCATTATGAAGTCATTATTTCCATTTTGGAGCCAGTTGGACTGCTTCAGCAGGCCAGAAGGCTAAAACACTCACTCTGTGAGCGAGGCGTATCTCCTCAGGCAGTCCAGGAAGCCTTCACTACCGCCCTGGTGGAAGTGGAGCATTGGCAGGGAAGTGGGGGGCTCCTTCAGTTTGAATACAAGGCGGGTCCAGCCCTCTTTCTTCACGTTGACAGACCTCAGGTCCCAAACACTGAAGCTAAAGGCCCACTTGCTTTTCTCCTGATTGTGGTTTAAACTACCTGGTAAAAAAAATAATAAATGAATTAATCCACAGCTTCCTGTCGAAAGCCTCCATCATTAGGCCTCAACCGGCAAACCAACAGGAAATTAAATCTCTGGAAATGGACAAAGAAATGGCCAAACTTTGATTAGAATGTGTTATTCTAATTATTTAAAACACGCATATCTCAGTCAACTTCTAGCTGTCCGTAAGTGAACAACACATAAACCGGATGTCATCGCTCTGGGTTGTTTGTTTTGGGAACACCATTTAATGCAACCCAGCCTTTAATGCAACCCTGCAGTGAAGCCAGCCTAAGCAGCAAAGATCCACCTACCCTCTCCGTTGGCACAGGGTTTCCTCTTGGGGTAGGAGACTGCGTTGATCATGTCCCACTCTGTCTCATAGCTCTGCTGCTGCTGCTCCACCACGGCCTGCTGAAGATCTGACCTCTCCTCCCCAGGACACCGGGTCCATTCCATCACAGAGCTGGAGTCCTGGACAAATGAAATGCATGCGCTCTCATTAATAACACCAGTCAGGTTTTAAACCGGTCACAACAGGGTCAGAAGATAATGACGGCCTTCTCGAGGAAAAATTTTTAAAAAAATCAATCCCCTCGCAGAGCTTATTCATTTTAGAGAAATTGATTTACAAAAATAAACAAATAGAACATACAGTAAAGGAATCTCAAGCAAACCGCTGACTACTGTCGGTAGCCTGCAAAGAGAAAGCTATAGATACAGTAGCACTCTTTAACAGAGGTCGATATCACTTTTGAAATCCAGTTGTTGTAACGCACATTTTTTAATAACATTGAACAGCTTTTTAAAATATATAACAAAATGTAGCCTATGACCCGCTGGTGGGGAAAAGCATGCCAAACCATAGGCCCTGCATGAAACCAATACATTAAAGTCATTAGTGGAAAACAATGGTTCTTCTATAAGCCCAGTCAGTCATTGTTGTCTATTTTGACTAGTGGTCAGACGGACATGGTCTAACAGCCTTAAAGCATGCCATTTCAAAGCATTAACGGTTTTCCTTTCAATGTACATGGCAGTCAATGTAAACAGCTAAACAACTGGGTAATGAATAAATAATGATGAAAAAAAGGAAATGTCCAACCTTGCCAGCGCAGAGCATGTTGGACGGATCAACAGTGTCCTCCAGGGGTTTGTATTCCACAATAGTCTCACCATCCTGGGAATTAATAAAAACATAATAAACATACTTGCAAATAAGTCAAATTAAATAAAAAACAACTTGCCAGAACAGGAATTCCCAAGACTCAGTATTGCAGTGATTTGTTCCAGAAACTATTTGCCAGAATCCTCCGCCTCTCATGGCACAAAACATAGTAAACATTTGAATACATTTAAGTAGAGTTGCCTGCTTCGTAATTCTCCTAACACCTTAAAAAAAAAGAATGTGAAAGCTATTCGTGCTTTGGGACAACGGTGGCAGCCTAGCATTTAGAACATCTGACCAGTGACAAGTTTGCAAGATTAAATCCCTGAGCAAAGAAAAGCGTGTTGTGTGCTGTCTCTGTGCAAGGCAGTTCACTCCAACTGCACCCAGGTCACTGCAGAAAATAACAATGTGTTACTAGTCTTGTTATTAAAAACAACAATAATATGCAGGTGGTAAAGCATGCCCAAAGCATGCCCACTGCTGTGGGTGGTCAGATAGACATCCACGCCTCCATCACTCACAGAACGAGACACATGAATGAAGACTAATCTGTCATTAGCCTACCTTAGCAACCTCCAAATAAGTGCAACAGAAGCCAGTTCTAGGTAGGAAGTAAACAAGCGAGAGGTTTCGGACATCGCCGGTGAATGAGCTACTGGGTGATTCCATGAAACTAGAAAGCCATGTATAGCTGCTATTTTTCTCCAAGACATTGTTTTCATGGATCTGAGATTCATAGTGTTCGATAGCCTGTAATTTTGACCAGTTGAGCAATTTACAAAAATCTTAAATGGGGCCTGGGACATTTTCCAGGACTGAGAACGTATGGGCAAAAAATATACCCCCTACGTGCAACTTCTGGTGGCTTCTCTGTGCTCTATATCAGCGGGGTTTTTTGTCAAACTCCGGTCTGCGGACCACCGCCGGTACATGGAGAAATGGCTAACAGTCGGTGATATATCCCTCACAAAAAGTCCCATTGATTGCACTGACAAATGTCTTTAGCTTTGGAATGGTTTTAACTAACAACTATTACACCCCCTTAAATTAAAGGTGCAACTCTCAGGGACAGTTATCTCATTGGTTTTTCTCTGGAGCTCACAAGCTTCATCAATAGTGACAAAATTTTGAAAAAAGGGCTTTATAAAATACATTTGATTAATTATTATGGGAGTGTCCTAAAGACACTCCCATAATAAATACAGGCTTTTATTTAATCACTATTTTTTCAATAGCTCAAATTTGCCTTAAAATAAAATGTTTCTTTGAAAAACGATGCTCCATATGCCAGCACAAATGTTATGCCTGACATACCATGTGTTCCGGAACATCAGCGCTACCCAAGTCACCCCGCTCTCATTTCCTGTTCTGGAACCTCCTGATTTACAAATGAAGCACTGGATATCATGATACCTTATCAATGATCCGTAGGAACCCTGACACAAGTAGATCTTGTTCTTCACTGTCTTCAGTGTTGGAGTGTATGAAGACACCTTCATGTTCAAATAACACCTGAAGACAAGGGATAACAGCATGTTATTGCATTACAGAATTGCCAATTGTTTTGTAAAAAAACGCTCAATACAATAACGTTACATTACATTTTGTTATATAAAAATAGTATTGTAATATTTAATACAATAACATTACTAGCTTACTAGCAACAGTGTCAATAGTACAGCTAAGTTTAGTGGCCGCCAAAACTAATCTTGAAACTAAATCTTCAAACTAATTGTTATTTTTCAAGTTAAGCAAAACATTTTTTAAATCTGAAACTCAAAAAAATAAATCATTGTTAGGTGACACTAGTTTTATGTTGGCAAAAGAAACAAAAGAAAACGGAAGCATCAAGCTCTGGGGAAGCTTCTTTATCAACGGGTACTGGGCATCTTGCTAAAATTGAAGGAACAAAGGATGAGGCAGAAAGGAAAAACAATACTGCAAGAGAACCTCCATATTAACATTTCAGCCGAATAATTATCCCAAGCACAAGGCCAAAGCATCACTGGAGTGGCTCAAGAACAAAAAGGTGAATGTCCTACTGTGGCCGAGTTTAACTCTTGTTCTCAATCCCACTGACAATCTGTAGCACTATTTGAGAATTGCGATCTACAACGTCATCCAACCAACTTGAACAACGTGGAACAGCAAAAAATGGGCCAAAATTAATCAGACACTGTGTGCAAAGCTGGTACATGCTTACCCCAAAATATTTCAGATGTTATTGTAGCAGAAGTTGTCACTACCAAAAACTATTAATGTGTGCGGGTTAAATACTTATGCAAGCAACATATTTCAGTTATATTTTTCCTACAAATATTTCCCAAAATAAAACCAATGTCCCTTTACCATTGATCGAGTTTCACTCTTTAAAAAAAATAGACAACAAAATGACATTTGTGAGCCCTTCGTAATTCAGGAATATCATCAGGGGTTTGAATACTTTGATTTCAACTGATCGCCTAGTTAGGTTAGCTACAGTAGCCAACGGTATATAATTAGGAAGCCATAACGTTAACGTAGCTAACACTGTATAGGGACATCCTAAGCAAATACCGTTAGCCAACTGAACAGTCAATCGCCAAATGTATGGGCTGTTCTTTAACAACTTTCAACAGGAAACTCATAGTATTACACATTTACAACTTAAAAGAGGAGGTCATAACATCAAACTACTGTACCGAGATCTACTGGTGATTTAATACATGCTTGTGTTGTGAAGAAGTGCCAAGTGGGCGGCTGGCTAGCTAGCTAGCTAGCTAGCTGGCTAGCTATCTAGCTAGCTAGCTGGTTGAAGAGCTGGTGATGGACACCAGTAACATAGTGCAGTGCAGTGGGGCTGAGCAAGCCTCTGTATCAACGGAATCTACATCATCTACAGTTACGTTTATATTCAGGGTTAGATCCATCCAACTACGAAGAAGCTGATAGCAAATACGCAAAGAAATTCAAAAAGTTCTGAATTTTGCGTACCTTAGGAGGAGTATCAGCCGCCATATCGCCTTTTAGCACTTTTACGACGACGTAGCACTAGCTCACGTGCCCGACAGCTTCCACAACAACAGTGACAAGTCATCTTCCGCATTTCCGTTTTAGCGCAGGCGCAGTTGGTTCAGGTCTTTCCACCATAGAGTAGGATAGATACCTCTACTTGTAAACATTCCACCTTACTAGATTTTGAAACAAATGCAGAAACTGCTCTGAAAAAAATAGAAAACGCAAACATATCCCAGCAAAAATATGATATATTTTTAATATATTTAAAAATTTAAAGGGAACACGTGTGCAATTTCATCATCAAACATTGCATAATTTAACACATGAAACAGGGCCGTTATAAGACCTATTAAGTAGACAGCACACTGACAGAAGTTACAAATGCTAAAAACATTTCACATTTTACTTAGATAGCAGACACTCTGATCCTGAGCAATTTACAGTTAATGCAATAATCTGAAGAGAATTAGCTAGTAGTCCTTAGGGAACCATACAACAAGTTAAAACTGCTCATACCGCTGGCAAAACTGGACCAACTTGTCCAGTAGACTACTGTTATAAGTCAGCCATTTCAGGTTTTCAACCCCTCTTTCTAATGTAAGATTGAATCAGATCTGCAGACATACACTTTCCATTGACTAGCTCTGTCTGAAGACATAATGAAAATCTTCACCGGATAGGCACACACAATTACATTTTCCTCAATGCAACTGTTTAGGTGTCATCCAATGCAGATGGAAGTCACTGCACCCACTGGACAATTTTAAACTGTCAGAAGCCATCAAAGGTGTTGCCCATGCTCTCACAGAAGAGAAAATTAGGTATTTATGGGGAAGTGTCATCTATCTAACTTCATGGTTAACACAATTTCCAAAGAAGCCATCTGCAAAGTGTATGTTTTTATTCAGAAATTAGAAGAGAAGCATAAGTGTACCCAAAAAAGAGCCTTGGAAATATGAAGTCCTGGCTTACCCCAAACTGGGTTGTATTCATTCAGCCTAACAAAATGATTTAGTAGCAATACCTGAAAAGGGAGAAAGCTTGACCCTACCCATTCGCACAGCCCTATGTGATTTGATTACCTGACTCTGCCACTGAGCTAACACACTGTTGTCCACAATGGAGCTACTGGGTTTGTTAGGATAGAGGTAATTTCCAGTGTGGTGTTGATGTAAACCTTGGAATGATCAGCGCAGCAAATTAAGATAATTTTTTTATCACTGAGGATATGTGCAGAGAGGGAGCAGACACAGTACATTAAAACTGGATAGTCCCCAGCACGGACACTTGTGGGACACCGCATGTGACGAACAACCATGCTGATCTGGATTGTTAACCAGATCCGTTTCAGTGACCTGTAAGTGACATAAATCACACTGGAAAACCTTGTACAACTCATTTAATGATATGTGATTGAAGATGGTTCAACTTCTTTTTGTAGTCTTTTTGATTAGAACGGAAGGTTTGAGATACTTGGATAGGGTTTCCTGTTACACGTTGGGGTTCTTCAGTAAGTTAGTGACAGCAACTGTTCTGAATGTCGACAGAACTTCTCTGGTAAACAAGTACTTGTTTATCAGGGTGGTGAGGATAGGGTCATTGCAACAACTAGTGGCCTTTACTTTAGAGCAGTGTTTCCCAATCCTGGTCCTCGGGACCCAAAGGGGTGCACGTTTTTGTTTTTGCCTTAGCACTCCCTCACACTAGTGGCCTTTACTGTTTTAAATGTTGCCCTCCACTTACAAACTTGATTGATGTAATCAACTTATCATTAGGTCTTTAATTTGAATCAGGTGTGTGAATGCTAGGGCAAAAACATGCACCCTTTTGGGTCCTGAGGACCAGGATTGGGAAACACTGCTTTAGAGATAAGAGGAGTCAGGCTATGTTGGGGGACCAGTCTTCATGGCTGTGCCTGGTGGAGATTAATAGTACACAACATTTCAAAGCCACATCATTCATTAAAATACATAAAGTTCAGATGACAAGCTGGCGGGTCAGAAATCCAGATGGGACCTGGTGGGCTATGGCCAGTGACAAGCAAGTCTTCAGGCAGAATCTCAATCAGCTGACAAGGTGGTCTCTGATCAGGGACAGCTATAGGAGTCATCAGGCAAGGTAGGCTACTCTAATGATGAGGCATGGTCCAATGGGCTCAGATCAAACAGAGAAATTAAAGGGAGCATACTTAAGATCCTACAGCATACGATTCAAACTAGTTAAGGTTAGGGTTTGGTAACTGCACATTTCTGTAGATAAGAACGTCTGCAAAAATTACCAAAATGTAAATGGCAGGTATTTAAAATGGTTACGGTAAGGTATAGTGTTCAGGAACGGCTTAAATTAAATGGATTCAAACTCATAATTTTTGGTGTCGAAGTTAGCTGCTTGAATTGTAATCTATTTAAGGTGCGACACGTAGAATTGTGCCCACATGAGGAAGATTCCTCTCCAACAGATCTCATGTCGACGTTAGCTATCTAGTCCATGGCAGAAAGACACCGAGCCCCGCTAAACTGCAAATGTGCATGTCATCAAATCAAATCTCCTTTGATGTCAAGTTGTTTTTGACCTAATCTAAAACCTGCTCAGTATGTCTCTTTCACGTGATTGTAAGACCATCTCAGCTACTTAACATATTGACTGGAATCAGTCAATTTTAAATTAAAATTTTGAGAAAATTAATTAAGGAAAGATTTGCCATTCATCTTATTGACATCCCGCAATCCTCGCGATGTTGCATGTATTAACCAATGTGATGTAATGCGACATACCGAAGTTAGTTAAGGTCGTATCGCGAGATCCGTGGGGCAGAAGGCACCATGGTTTATAGCCCATACCTACGGGAGGTCACAATACGGTATTCTCTGAAGGGGAAGTCGAGAACTCCAGAAGTATGTTAAATCAGCAGTGGAAATCAGCTACATTAAGCGACATAAACTTCAAAAATAAAAGTAATCCGTTTACATAAACTTTTCCTGTCCAGGGATCCCCATCCAAGCCATTACTCAATACCATATGTTGTCCAGTGTAGCTCACATGGTTTGCTGGATTCCCATGGTGGTCCAGTATGAAAAGTGTTGCGTTTTCTAATGTCAGTTGCTCTGGATAACAACATCAGCTAAATAAATTCATATTTGTAAATCTAAATGAATGTATTTTTAATAACTATTATCTACTACACGTAACAATTTAAAACATTATTATAGCAATTTGTCACATCTCAATGTCAATGTTTGCACATAAACTGTTTTAAATATTATAGGAATCGATTTTTTACACTTATGTCAAAAACATAAACCCCTTTTCTCTCTTTCCAACCCCAAAATCATCTTCATCTCTGAAACTCCCTTGTTCGTTTATTTTGCATTTCCAATCCTATTTTAAATTTGGAAACACAAATCCTTTTCCTTTACCCCTCTCTACACCATTCAGAAGTTATTTTTGCACAAATCTTTCTATCACTTTGTGTTCATTTTTCCAATTTTCAAGGTTAAGCCAACCAAACTAAACACAAATAATGTACGTTAGCATGTTATTATCAAATATACACATTGAAAAACAAAGTTAATTTAATTAGGAGATATCGGTATGTGTAATAACTGACAATGTTGAATGTTCTTAATTTCTTTATTAAATTATGGTTAGATTCCATTCCACTAGATGGCAATGTCCCTTGAGTGGCTTCACATCAAGGGTCTAAAGATTATGCTGTTCGAATTGTTATAACATTGTAAAAACAAAAGACAATGTGAATAATGGGAAAATCATAATGGGTTTGCAGGCAGACAGCGAGAAACAGAAGGACAGGTAGGTAGATTGGTATCTTCTAGGTAGGTAACCACCACTTATCTAAAGCTGATGAGGCTTTTGTAACAGAATGAGGTCTCAGACAGAACCCAATAGGATTTGATAAGCTTACAAAAATCTCTTAAATATTGTACTTCAAAAATGTGTGTGGAACAGTGTTGCTAATGTGTTGTAACAATCTCGCTCTTATTTTTTTTATAAAGGACTCGACAAACGTTATAATAAAAATGTGAACTCAGTATATTGGTAGTTAAAACAATAGTTGCAACTTTTATTTAGAAAATCTGTCGTACGTGACCTTAATCTCGCTAGCTTTCTAGTGGTGAGGAGGAAGACCGCAGAAAGCAGAGTGTAGCAATTTAGCAAACAAGCAGGCTAGTTCGCTAGCTAGGTTTATATTCGTTGATATTGGCTAACAGCCGATTCATTAATCCGATTTTGTTATTAAAACCAAGTTGTATGTGTTTACGTTCCTATGTAACTACAGTCAATCTTGATTAGACTACAAAATGGATTCAAATTCAAGCAATCGGTCTCCGAGTCCGAGAGAAGAAGGGGAGCTTGAAGACGGAGAGATCTGCGATGATGACACGGACGAAAAGGTTCTTGTGCGGCAGGGTGTTATGAGGCCTAGCGTTTCTATCAAAAACTCATCACGAAATACTAGGAAATCGAAACAAGCAGCACGAACTTTACCACCTCTCATGGGTGGCCAGCCAACAGATTTTCGACTTTTAATGCCATACAACCGCGGACCTCATTCGCACAATCCCTATCCCCCAAACCACCACAGACAGCAGGGTGGACCTAGCGGACCCGACCGGCCGCCGACACTGGGGCCTCACTGTGACCAGAGCCCACGTTCCAGCTTCTGGGAACGAAGTCACACAGCCCTGGGTCGATTCCGGCATCGAGGGAAACCAGATGACTGTCGCGGCGATTGGGGACGAGGAAGCTGGGGAGACGGTAGTGGGGGAGGGAGAGAGATCGGTAGGCCTCTCCCAGGTCGCTATGGGCCAGGGGAGAATCACAGTAACATGAAGGAATCCCCTTCGAGAAACAAACGTATCCTTTGGCATTCGTCTTATGACATCTGTGGGAATCTAAATTGTGTTTAACAATGTTGATCAGGGTTAAAAAAAACGAATATCTATCTTCTCTGTTTTGGTAGCCTATCAAGCTGTAACAATGGATCGATCCATCGTAATTTCTCGGGTTGATTTTTAACTGGCTGCTGTTTTGATCTATGGTACACTTCCATACGCATCCATATTCCATCATGCGCAAATTAATCAAATTAATTTTGTAATAACATTTGCTTATTACACATGCTTTCCTGTCATTGGATTTTAAAGAAGACTGCCTCTGTGGTTTTTATAAATGGGTATCAAATAAAAGACAATAACAATAATTGATTTATATCTTTTTAAAATATCCAGTGTTGTAGAATAGCAAATACATTTTGGACCTACGTTTCAGGTACCAGAAGTCTGTCTAGTTCACCCAGGGTCCTCAAATGCATTAATCGTGCCTTTCCTTAACTCCCTGACCTCAGAGAAGTTAATGATGGGGAGGAATCAGTTGAGAAACAAACAGATGTTGAACAACACTAGTGCTGCCAAAACTGAGAATGGTGTTGATGAGAGCTTTGAGGATCTGCTCAGCAAGTACAAGCAGATCCAGCTGGAGCTGGAATGTATTAGAAAACAAGAGAACATGGTTCTGAAGCCCAAAGAACAATCGCCGGCTCCGAATGAGTCAGAGGTTACTGCCAGTGTTCCCCAAACCGAACCTTTACCCGACACTCATAGTATTTACAGTGAAGCCTCTGAAGAGGATCCGTCGGGCTCAGAGAAGACAGAGGAGAAAAAGGTCTTTCAGGCATTCAACCTTAAACCTCTACGGCAGAAACTCCTCACTCCTGCAGAAATTGACGCGCTCAAAACAAAAACAGAAAAGACTGGTTCAGAGAAGGAGGACAGTGACACAGAGGCTGGAAATGAAAGTGAAAAATATCAAATTGAACCAGTTGCTTCCCTGACCGATACTCCTAAAGGTGTGTAACAGAGCCTCTTCACAGCACAACACTGCATCAGTGGTTAGGGTAAAAATAACTCAAGACTGTCATCAATAATGTGCTGTTTTATCAGCCACTATGTTCAGAGCCTGTGTGTTGTGCTCTGTCCTGCCTTTCTAGGAAAGGAAGAAACGGGGGAAAAAGACGGTGTGAAGAAAGCGACGGACAAGAAAAAGAAGGATACAAACATCTGTTGCGTGTGCTGTAGCAGTGAATCGGGCGACCCCAATGACCAAGAACAGAAGAAGGACCTAGAGAAGGACCCAAACACGGGCTGTGTGTGCTGCAGCGAATCATCAGAGGAGTCCTCCCCATCCCCTGTCAAGGTAGGATTCCGTGCAAACGTTTTCCTGAAGGGATAGTCTGTGACCTTAGCAATCAGGCCAGTGTTTCTATCGACACGATTGTCAGATGAACACGGATGTCGTTATTCATACACAGCATTAACCTGATTTGTGTTTGCAACTAGGCTGTTTGTCCTCCTCCCCGGCAGCTTAAAGGGAAGGGGACCAATGAAGACGAGGAGCTGTCCGAGCTTCAGCTGCGTCTCTTGGCGCTGCAGTCCGCTAGCCGAAAGTGGCAGCAGAAAGAACAGCAGGTGATGAAGGAGAGCAAGGAGAAGATCACCAAGGCCAAGCCCTCCCAGGACAAGACCTCCGGCTCCACCTTCTCCAGTGCCAACCCGCCAGAGAGGGGGAGAGTCACAACCAGGTCTGCCACCTCTGCTGCTTCTGAGAAGGCCAAAGCGCTGGCCAACAAACCCCTGGAGAAGGCAAAGGCTGGGGCTAAGCATCCAACAGAGAAGGGCAAAGCTCTGGTCAAGGGGTATCCAGGGAGAAAGACGGTCAGCCCTGGTGAGGAGGGCTTTTCTGCTTATATCCTTAGCTCCAATTTAAACATGATGTAATATAGAACATCAGTACTTAGTAGACAAGTGGTATTAAGAGAAAGAACATGCTTTAAGATGATAACCCGTGATGAGAACTGGAATCCATTTCTCCACACGGGTAGTTGTTTTGCTTGAGCAGCCATTGATATTCTAGAGCTGTCGGCTCATTTGTGTCGACCCCTTAGTGGTTTGTGAAATTCAACGGCTGCGCATTTTTCCTATAGACATTTAGCCAGTGTTTCTCAACCCTGCTCCTGGAGGCACCCTGCCCTGCATGTTTTAGATCTCTCCCTGCTCTGTCACACCTGATTCAAATGATCAGCTCATTATCAAGTCCTTGATGAGCTACATCAGGTGTGTTAGGGCAGGGAGAGATCCAAAACATGCAGGGCAGGGGGGCGTCCAGGAGCAGGGTTGAGACACTGATTTAGACGACGTTGTGTTATTATGTTTCCAAAGATTTAATAATTGAAAATCTGGTCAGCCATTTATAACTGTGTGGAATTCAATGCATTTTTTGCTTCGTACAGTAAAAAACATATGTAATTGTTTTGTTACTATAAAATTGTTTTTCCAGTCTAATCTTTTGCATTGATGTCTCACAACATTTTTGTTTAACTTATTCCATATTTGGCAACACCGGAACCAGAAATGTTGTTGAACTTTTTTTCAATGATGTTTGCTGTTTAAAATCCCAGATACGTTTAATATGGAGGGGGTGCTTTAGAGCCCTATTTACTGCTTTCTATTTAGGTTCTGATGTGTTTTATTAGTGCTTTTCTTCATAAATATAGATGTGTTTTGGTAATGACTCAAGCCAAGAACTTTCCATCCCCAGGCTCGGCTGCCAAGCAGGCTTTCCGAAAGCAGCAGCTGAGGACATGGAAGCTGCAACAGGAGAGAGACCAGGAGGAGCAGCGGAGGCAGGAGGAGGAGGAACGCCGCCGGAGGGAGGAGGAGATCCGCAAGATCCGTGATCTGTCCAATCAGGACGAGCAGTACAACCGCTTCATGAAGCTGGTAGGCGGGTCTAAGCCACCGCAGCCAACCACACGAAGCAAGGTGAGGGAGCGACACCCTAGCTAGTGCCTGGGCACTTCCTGAAGTACATCTGTAATTAAAAAAATATGGTGGTGGCTATACTTTGCTCTTTTATATGCTTAGGGAAGTTTTTCTGATAGCCATTAAATGGTAGAGCTACTAAGTGGTCATGGGACTGGAGACTGGGCTCTGCTTCGAAAGGGTTCCCTTTCCTGGAGAAAGACTTGAGGAAGTGTTTTAGTTGAAATGTGTCTTTGTTCCCAGTCCAGGGACAGCGACCACACCAGGAAGTCTTCCGGCAAACAGGGATTGGACACCTCAGGGAATCTCTACCAGTACGACAACTATGACGAGGTTGCCATGGATACTGATAGTGAGACCAATTCTCCAGGTGAGCAACCAGCTCACCTGCCAACGCACTCACTGCACAATTGACCCTTGCATCATTGAATGTCCTATAACCCAGCCCAATAGTGAGAGGAGTGTATATAGCTGTGGCCAAGGCCTGTTATTGCCGTGTTTGCTAGTCTTATTTGTTTGACAAAATTTGATGGGCAAGAACTCTGTTCTTGTGATCTTCAGTATCTTCTCCAGTACATGATCCATTTGAGGTCCCAGGATGCTTCACT
Source organism: Esox masquinongy (assembly GCA_016801175.1). Lineage (NCBI taxonomy): Eukaryota > Metazoa > Chordata > Actinopteri > Esociformes > Esocidae > Esox > Esox masquinongy. The sequence goes on from JACXGI010000520.1 coordinate 73,705, forward strand.
CACATGCCCATGCCTTACCATGTTGACTCCCCTCCACAATACAGAATGGTACGTTCCACCCAAAAGCCTTAACCTTAAACTCGGACTGTTCCATGTGTCCCTTAAAGACGTACTAAGCAGAGAGCTTTTTTTCCACGCAGGATTTAGGACAGCCGCGTTTTCTGTCCGTCATTCCGTCAGCGCCTCCGCCACCTTTGCCCCCAATGCCCCCGCCTCCAGATGAGCTGGAGCCACCCCCCAAGCCGCCGTTCGCCGACGAGGAGGAGGAGGAAGAGATGCTTCTCAGGGAGACCTGCCTCATGTCCATGGCCAACAAGAAGGTTTCACAGCCTGAGGTACATGAGGGGGTGTTCTTAAGCTCTTAGTCGTACTCTAGAAAGGGAATTCCACTCAACAGAAGATGCATTTCTTTTCACACTTTTGTTAATTGCCAGGTGCTGGACAATGTCAACCTACTATATCAGATGGGCAACTCAATCATGATATTGTCTTCGGATCCTACTACAGATCCTTGTCTTTGAACGGTGAACGTGGGTAAATCTGGCTCTTCCCTTTTTAGGAGATGACCCTTGACAGTGGACCCCCCTCCCCACTGGGGGATGTGGTCCAGCCCATGCCCAGGAGCAACCTGGGTGTGGTTAGCCTCAATACAGCACCCCAACCACGGAGCAACAAGTTCAGCCGAGGGCACCACCTCCCCCGGCCTCCTCTGATGGTGAGGGTAACACCACAGTGAGACACAGTTGAAGTTATTGATCAGTCAGTAATTTTGGAATATTGTAAATAGTCATGTCATTGACATTTCAGTCCGCTCAGCGTTGAAGGAATTCAAAACATGAGTTATGGCCAGATGCCTACATGCCTAACTAGTCTCCAAATAGGTCACATTCCTTAAAGGGATGGTTTGGGATTTAAATCCTTTTATAGTGCCACACGTCTCGTAGGAAGAGTGTGCAGTCAGTCAGTAAATGATTAACTTGAAGGAATCTGCTAATGTAAAATTTAAATTATTTAAAATATCCTTTACCTTTGTGAGACCACAAACAATGAACCACCTAGCTTTGGCACAAATTGACAAGTATATTTTTCTTGGTTATGAAAATGAGCTGCTATGTCTTGACATGCCGATACGTACAATTTGTATCCATGAGTTTCCCTTGATTTTGGTTAGTAGGGAAAAGTGCTCGAGTCACAAAATTCCACACTATGCCTTTAAAAACACACACTGTCAAGAATAGCTTTCATTATTTCACACCTTCAACCACAATGTTCCGGGATTGCATTCGTTCTCCGTCATTTACGTTCCAAACCATTTCAAACACTGCACTGGAAATATGCTGAAACATTAAGTCAGTGGATTTGTGAATGCTTTCTCGATCTAAAAAAAACATTAATTTTGTTAAACATGTTTTCAACAAAGCATATTTTAAACTTGAGTTGTCATTTCCAGGAATGACCGATTTACATTTAATTTTTTTTGTAGCTAGACTGTGTGAAGTGAGGCTTTAGAGGGAACAGATGTATTTGTCCTCAGATGCTCCATGCAGTCTTTCCTTATAACAACAAGGACTTGGCAACACATTTAAAATAATACCTCACCATACATTACAGCAGACCGTGAGACGGTACCATACCATCCATTACAGCAGACCGTGAGACAGTACCTTACCATATATTACAGCAGACTGTGAGACAATACCTCACCATACATTACAGCAGACCGTGAGACAATGCCTCACCATACATTACAGCAGACCGTGAGACAGTACCTTACCATATATTACAGCAGACTGTGAGACAATACCTCACCATACATTACAGCAGACCGTGAGACAATGCCTCACCATACATTACAGCAGACCGTGAGACAATGCCTCACCATACATTACAGCAGACCGTGAGACAATGCCTCACCATACATTACAGCAGACCGTGAGACAATGCCTCACCATACATTACAGCAGACCGTGAGACAATGCCTCACCATACATTAAGCAGGCTCTATTTGCCCAGTCACTCTGCGGTGTCCATAGAGTGGCTCTGTGGCTTTTCACCAGTGAACAATGAAGCTTGTCTTGGACTGCTTCCTCGGGCTTGTTTTCACAAACCATCTCGGACTAGGAGTGTCGACCTACATTTGTCATTTTCGGGGACACTCTTACCCAGAGGCATGTATTGTAACAAAAAGAAAACAATTAACGCTTTTTACCATGTCAGCTCAGGGATTCAATCCAGCAACCTTTCGGTTACTCGTCCGCGATGTGCCACCATTGCCGATGATATTGGTTGGCCTCCCGCGTCGCTCCGTTGGTGGAAACCGGAAAGTGTGTGGTGGTGGCAATTCCCACACGCGGCCTGTACGGGAAATGTACGCACTCACCGCCATGCCGGCTTTGTGTAAGAGCGTCTGCTACAGAGCTTGGGCCTATCAGGGAGACAGGAAGACGGGGACCTGATCCTAGACTGTCACTACTGCTTAGAGGATCGTTTAATTGTCAGCTGTGAGGTCATTGCCTGCGTGTAACCACGGCACCGTTTTATTCAGCTTCCCAGACACAAAGCGGTGGTGGTCCAGCTGAACGGCTCAGAAGACAGTGATTCTGACGTGGAGGCCTGTGGCAGCTCAGCTCAGACGCAGTCTGTCTTCGGAGGCCTGGAGTTCATGATCAAGGAGGCCCGCAGGATTGCAGAGGTGCGTGTTCGTGTGTGTGTCTGCGTTGCGTCCGCGTCCAAAAGGTTTGTCTTCCTAGACGTCCGTGGAGCTCCTCTCCACGCGCCGTTTATATTCGCGTTAGGATCCTGGTTCGACATGTGTGCATGTTGGCGTATTGTATGTGAAAGGCTGTTGACGCTCTTTCCCCCTAAAATCCCAGGCAGCGAAACCCAAATCCACCTCAGGGTCTGAGAAGGAGAACCATCCAGTCAGAACTCCAGAAGCTCTATCTGATGCAAAGAAGACTGAGTATCGCCTGCTCAAGGAAGAAATAGCCAGGTAGAGTATAGTCAGTTACCGAACATGTTGCAGGTGCGTAGTGGTGAATGGTGAAAAGCCTTTTAGAGATTCTGGACCGGTTCCAACTGGCAGTTGGTTGTACCGCTCAGGAAGTGGTGCTGCCTCATTGCGTCGAGGAGTTAATCTTCTGCGGGTGGTAGTGAAAGGATTCTCCACACTAACCTGTAGATAGTTAAGGGGTGTGACCGGTTGCTTTGACTCAAAGCGTTCTGGTTGCCATGGGCCACTGTACGCCTCAGGAGCCCTATAACTGACGGAGTCAAAATTTTATACGTTCACTTTTATACGTACTTTTTTATACATTCACTTTCATGCGTTTCATTTGTGCCTCTGACTGCAGCCGGGAGAAGCAGAAGGTTCTGAAGGACCACAGTCCTCGAGGTGTCCCCTCTCCGGCAGGCTCTGACCCTGATGTGGACTTTGCAGGCAAGGCAGCAGCCGAACTCGAGCTTTCTGAGACTGAGGCCAGGCTGACCAAACACCGGTGAGGCCCTGAAACCCTTCGACCAGGGCCTTCTCTGCCGTTGCATCACATCAGGGATTTCATTTATGTTTGTTTCTCCTTTTCTCAACCCCTTTCCCCCTCTCTCTCTGCTCCTTCGGTTGTCCTCCTCCCTGACAGAAACCTGCTTTTGAAGGATGAAGCCGTCCTGGGGCAGCTGTTGCAACAGGCCCAGAAGAAGAGGGAGGCGTTGAAGGCGGCTGAGACCAAGGTGGCCAAGCTAAAGGAACAACTCCTGGCCTCGGAGAAGATAGTCAGCGCCAACAAGACGCTCCTCAACAGGCTCCAGGAACAGGTGTGTCTACAGCCCCAGGACAGACCCACTAGGGGAAACAGAACACGGCCAGAACACATCCCTAACCCAATGAAGGGTGAAATAAACTTCCCATGCTGCAGGATTTGTCCTATGCGGTCATGTTGAGGGCAGTGAGTCAGGTGGCTGAGGGTTTTAGACAGTGGAGGCTGAAAGGGTTGAATAGGTTTGTTGTTTGGGAAAATACAGAGCCATTGGAATGCCAAGCACAGAAACATTGTTTTATTTCTCAAAGACAAACTTTCTCTCTCAACACCCCTGGTTCAGCTAGGGCCTTTTTCAGCTAGGGCCTTTTTCAGCTAGGGCCTTTTGAGTGTTCTTAATGTCTTAAAACGGGTCATTGTATTATGCTAGCTGTCATGACAGTCATCTCTGTCCCTGAAGGTTCATCGTGTTCAGCACCGTGTGTCCATGAAGAAGAGCCACAGTCTAAAGCTGGAGAGGGAGCTGCTCCAAGCCCAGGCAGCTGCTGGCATGGGGCTGGGAGATCAGAAACGACGTGCAGATGTAGGCCATGCTTCGGTGAGCACCGTGACCACCCACGCCATACCAGGCTCCCACTGGCCACTTGTTGAAACATAGAAATGTGTTCTGCAAGGACGGCCAGTCGGGCGCAATCTGGTACACTATTTTGAAGATTACCATCGGTGATATTGTTCAGTCATTCAACACCAGTCTGCTGGTTGAGTATCACTGTCTTTCGACCAACATGAACCAGTAATGTCTCTCTTCCTCAGCCTGCGAAGCGCCTGCGTGTAGAAGCGTCCGCTGTCCCCCGCGGCTCAGAGCGTCGCTTTGCCGACCTCCTGGCCCAGAAGAAGCATCTGCAGCAGCTGGAGTCCGTATACGCCCTCAAGATCCAGAAACTCAAGGAGGCGCAGGCCCTCCGCAACCGAGGAGCCCTCCCTGAACCCCCTCCGCCCCAGGCCTCCTCCACCCCTCTCCCCAGGGCTCGGCAGCCCGGCAGCCCCCCGACCAGCCCATTCCCCCTGCCCCAGCCCTCCCTCCACGACCTCACCCAGGACAAACTCGCCCTGGTCAGTAGCGAGGAAGCCGCCGAGATGGAGGACGTTGACCTGGAGCCTGCGTCCTCAGCCCGCGGTGTTCGCAGGCGCTCCTTCAGAGAGACTGGTTCCTTTACCAAGCCCAAGCTGGAACCCGGCGGGACTGGGCTGGTTAAGGACAATGTGGCCAAGCCAGCCAGTCTTAAGGCCCCTGGACCCGGGGAGCTGTTCCTGGGACTGGAGGTGGAGGCCCTGCAGAAGATGGACCAGCAGCAGGCCGGGCTGGGAGATCTGCTGCTAGGGGAACTAGGCACGCTACAGGGCACCGTGGAGAAACCCGCTCCAGGAAAGGTAACGTTGTGTATGAAACTAACAGGAACCTAACAGAACGGAGAACACAGTCAGGCAATACCGACAGTGCAAACATTCTGGAACTGTGTTTTTCGGTCATTATCTGGCGTAAGATTAAAATACTGAGACAGCTCTTGGTACCTTTATCATTATCATCTGACCACTGACAGGTGAAGTGAATAACACTGATAATCTCATTATCATGGCACCTGTCAGTGGGTGGGATATATTAGGCAGAAAGTGAACATTCTGTCCTCAAAGTTGATGAGTAAGAAGCAGGAAAAATGGGCAAGCGTAAGGATCTGAGCAACTTTGACCAGGGCCAAATTGTGCTGGCTAGACGACTGGGTCAGAGCATCACCAAAACTGCAGCCCTTGTGGGGTGTTCCCGGTCTGCAGTGGTCAGTACCTATCAAAAGTGGTCTAAGGAATGAAAAGCGGTGAACCGGCGACAGGGTCATGGGCGGCCAAGGGTCATTGATGCACGTGGGGAGCGAAGGCTGGCTCGTGTGGTCTGATCCAATAGATGAGCTACTGTAGTCCAAATAGCTGAAAAAGTTAATGCTGGTACTGATAGAAAGGTTTCAGAACACACAGTGCATCACAGTTTGTTGCGTATGTGGCTGCATAGCCACAGACCAGTCAGGGTGCCCATGCTGACCCCTGTCCACTGCCGATAGCACCTACAATGGGCACGTGAGCATCAGAACTGGACCACGGCGCAATGGAAGAAGGTGGCCTGGTCTGATGAATCACATTTTCTTTTACATCACGTGGATGGCCGGGTGCGTGTGCGTCGCTTACCTGGAGAACACATGGCACCAGGATGCACTATGGGAAGAAGGCAAGCTGGCGGAGGCAGTGTGATGCTTTGGGCAATGTTCTGCTGGGAAACCTTGGGTCCTGCCATTCATGTGGATGTTACTTTGACATGTACCACCTACCTAAGCATTGTTGCAGACCATGTGCACCCTTTCATGGCAACGGTATTCTCTGATGGCATTGGCCTCTTTCAGCAGGATAATGCGCACAAAGCAAAAATGGTTCAGGAATGGTTTGAGGAACACAACAACAAGTTCAAGGTGTTGACTTGGCCTCCAAATTCCCCAGATCTTAATCCAGTCAAGCATCTGTGGGATGTGCTGTACAAACAAGTCCGATCCATGGAGGACCCACCTCACAACTTACAGGACTTAAAGGATCTGCTGCTAACGTCTTGGTGCCAGATACCACAGCACCCCTTCAGAGGTCTAGTGGAGTCCATGCCTCGACGGGTCAGGGCTGTTTTGGCGGCAAAAGGGGGACCTACACAATATTAGGCAGGTGGTCATAATGTTATGGCTGATCGGTGTACATTGAATTGAGCCCGAGTTGGATCACACCTCCCTAGCGAATCTCTTGCTTTTCTCAATAAGTTTGTTAATTCTGAAGCTGTAGAGATTTGTGTTTGTGGTTAAAATGTCTGTGTGCCGCTGTTTTGTCCCGGTCTCTTGAAAATATTTAACCACAATGAAACTAACCTGGGAAAAAAAAAAAGAAATGTTAAATAGCAAAAAATGCATTTCTCATTTCAGGTAATAGCGGTGGATGTAGACACACTGTCGTTGACTCAGTCGAACCGCAACGAGTTAAAGCCGGTCCCGTTCGGTCCATACCGCAGCCCTCTGCTGGTCTTCAAGTCTTACCGGTGGGTGACTATCACACTGCCAGGCTAGATCCTGAGTACACATTAACATTGTCTAGTGCTACAACGTCCTGCTGCTAACCAGAATCTGTCACCCCTTCTGCCCTCGTTCAGGTTCAGTCCGTACTTCCGGACCAAGGAGAAGTTCTCTCTCAGTTCCGTGTCTTACAGCAACATGGTCGCCCACAAAAGGTCTTTCTGTCGCTTTGACCTCACTGGCACATGCAATGATGATGACTGCCAGTGGTAAGTAAGGGTTTGGGGGTGGTTAAAATTAGGAATGTAAGGTCCTCACAAAAATGGTAACATATGTTTTTGAATGTCTGTTCAAAAACATATACTGTCTTGTGTGTGATCTGATATTGGATTCTCCTGGTATTTGTCTCCAGGCAGCACATGAGAAACTGCACTTTTAGTGGAAACCAGCTGTTCCAGGATATTCTGTCGTACAACCTGGCCCTGATTGGCTGCTCTGAAAACAGTTCTAGTGATGACATTAGTGTTGCAACAGGTAATGGAACAAGACTGAAATAACGGAATGCTGTTGACTTTACGTTTTATGTATTGAAGATTTTATGAGAAACGTTTAGCCTATTGTTAGCCTGTTATACCATGATAAATAGATACTAGAAGCTTTCACTAAAGCATAACTTGTAACAATGTCGCTTTTGTTTCCTTATATCAGAAAAGTATCTCAAAAAGCTATTTGGGGCTAACAAGGATCGCATGGGAATGGACCAGAAGGCCGTCTTACTTGTGAGCAAAGTGAACGAAAGCAAAAAACACGGTGAGATTTAATGCCGTTCTTCCACCAAAACAGTCAAGGCCGAACACTGGATTGAGCCGTTAATGAGGGGGAAATATTACGTTTGTTGTCTTTAGTCCCTCCCTTCACCACGTGCAAGGACCTCCGGAGGTGGAGGCCTCAGCCCGATTGCCAGGGCAACCCCAACACAGGAGATGACAGCGGGGACGAGCGGAGAGAGCCCAACACTGGTCCTGTGAAGTTCGGTGAGTCAGTTGGTTGATCTACCAACAACGAACCACAACGTCCGAGCGCATTTACCAATAATTTGAATCGCATTGTAAATGACCGGAGTGGCACTAACTCCGCTGGAGCTTCCCTTCAGTGGTGAAGCACGCTGCCATTGGATGTTTTTGTCCTAATGCCCGGACACATTTAAACGTTATCCCTCCATTACGCTGGAGATTGTCAGCTGAACAGGAAGTTATCAGGCTAGCTTCTTTTGTAGGTTCGCTTAACCAGCTGCAGTTACAGAAACATGTTCACAAAACATACGTTTCTCCTCCCTTGAAGGAAAGCTCATACTTGGCCCCCTCTCAAAAATCTAATCTCTGTCGAGAGATGGGCTCTCCCCCATGTGCCGCACGCTTGTCTGACGAGTTGCCTGAAAGGGACATGCGTTGTGATGTTTTGATGTGAACGAGGCGTTAGAGATTGGACCTTTGCCCGTATTTCCCCTCCCTGTCCCAGAGCGACGTTCCAAGGCCAGCCTGTCCGCAGCCCTGGATGTCTGTGTGGCCCCAGAGGACAAGCGCTACTTTGTCAGTGAGACTGATGACATCTCCAATCTGGAGACCAGTGTTCTGGAGAGCCCCTGCAACGCGCAGCTCTGGATCAAGCTCACCTTCAAATACCTCAACCAGAAAGACATGTGAGTAGACACCTCAGAAGGGGGAAAACCACTAAGTGGCTGGAGCTTGGCTGTATTAGTGCACCCTTTGACTAAAACTCGTATTCAAATCCACAATTCTGGTAGTTTTCGAAGTATCTGGGGTGTTAAATGTTTTTTTTTTTTTTTTTTTGCTGTGGTTTTCTAATCCTATATCTGTGTTTTATTGTTAAGGTGTTATTTGTACTTGTGTTGCGTTTCATAATGAATAACGTTAGGTGATGACGCTGTCTCCCTGTAGCTCGCCGGCAGAGTGCCTGGACGCTGCGTTGAACACCTTGTCCCGGGCCCTGGAAGACAACCGGGACAACCCGGAGATCTGGTGCCACTACCTGGCTCTGTTCTCCCGCCGCGGCGAGCGGGAGGAGGTGCAGGAGATGTGTGAGATGGCTGTGGAGCATGCCCCCGACTACCAGGTCTGGTGGAGTGTAAGTCCCAATGCCCCATGACCCCCGGTGCACCCTGCTTGGGGGCATTTCCAGTCTCCTGGCGACCCGGACTCTTTGCTTCCGCCAGATGCAATGCTGCCCGCGCCGACCGATGTTAGTCTCTTTTTCCCCCTATGAGTCTAAAAGTCCATACCTTACCGATCACTTGTGAAGCTGGAGGGGAAAAACTCTCTGCTTTGTCTGACACTGATGTGTTGGGAACCGAGCCAGAACACATTTTACAACTTGACGCTTTTCAAAATTGACCCTTGCACTCCTGATTCTGTTGCTCAACTGAAGACTGCACAAATACACACTCTATTCAGTTTCCTAGGTGGGAATCAGTCTGTAGTCTTCAGTAAAGGCAGCAGGACTGTCTCTTTCCCCAGTATCTGACCTTGGAGAGCTCGTTTGAAGGGAAGGACTATGTCTGTGGCCGTCTGCTGCACTACCTCCTGGACTGTGCTGCTAGTTGGGGTGTCTCGGAGCGACTGTCCTTTCAGCTGCTGGAGTCGGTGCTGTATCGGGTCCAGCTCAGTGTGTTCACAGGCCGGCTCCAGAATGCCCTTGCCATATTGCAGGTGAGCCACTGCGGAGAAGCCAACCTCAGATTCCCCTGCTGTAGTTGACAATGTCTGTTCTCGAGGGTGCGGCCGTAACGCCGTGACCTCTTTGATGGGCTCCTGCTTTAGAATGTGGGCTGGAAAATTCCTCCACATGGAGAGGAGTGACACGGCACCTTTGACCGTGTTCCCTGTTTGTTCCAGAATGCCCTGAAGTCTGTCAGTGAACGGTGCATCGCTGACCACCTGACCGTGAGTGACCGCTGTCTGGTCTGGCTGTCCTTTGTCCACCTGATGGAGTTCGACCGCCTGCCAGCCAGCCTGTACGACCCAGCCAACTCCAACCCGTCACGGGTGGTCAGCACCAAGCCCTTTGTCCTGCCCTGGAGGTCTCCCCTCGATGTCCGCACAGAGCCTGACACACTCATCGCTGTGTTTGAAGGTGAGACCAACAGGATTTGTAGATTCTTTTAAAAAAACGAATGTTCACCCAGCGACAAATGTTAACATTCTCCCACAGTTAATCGGGGTGAATGTAGTTTATTTATATGCATGCACATTTTTACATTTCCAGTTCTACCGTTTCAGCTCAGTCAGTCGCTGTACATTTTAAGTCCAATCACTCGTATTACCACGTACGTGTAGTTCACAGCTGACAGAGCAGGCCGTTGATTTCAGACTCTTGTTTCTCCCTACAGATGCAGTGCGTCAGTGCAGTGATGAGAATCTGCCCCCCGCAGAAGGGACCCTGGCTTGCCTGCCGCTACACACCAACCTTATCTCCTGTTACACACTGCTTGGAAGGTCAGCTATGTGACTGTATGGGTCTCTGGAGCTCTCGTTAATGTGACTGTCTGTGTGTGGGTCTCTACAGCTCTCCTTAACGTGACTGTCTGTGTGTGGCTCTCTACATCTGTTTAATGTGACTGTATGGGTCTCTGGAGCTCTCGTTAATGTGACTGTCTGTGTGTGGGTCTCTACAGCTCTCCTTAACCTGACTGTCTGTGTGTGGGTCTCTACATCTGTTTAATGTGACTGTATGGGTCTCTGGAGCTCTCCTTAACGTGACTGTCTGTGTGTGGGTCTCTACAGCTCTCCTTAACGTGACTGTCTGTGTGTGGGTCTCTACATCTGTTTAATGTGACTGTATGGGTCTCTACAGCTCTCCTTTACGTGACTGTCTCTCCCCCACAGGTATGATGTAGGCGTAGAGCTGTGTCAGTCTCTGTTAGCCCTGTGCCCTCAGTCCTGTGCCCTGCTGGATGCCCTGTCAGGCCTTTACGTGGGGAAGGGGGACTGTGAACAGGCTGTGGGGGTCTGGCTGCAGGCCCTCTCACAGTGTCCACACAACGCCGAGGTCTTCTATCAAACCTGCAAGTTCCTCATGGCTCAGGTCAGTCTTCCCTGCCAGGAGTCTCACTGATGCCCTCTTTCACCTGGATTCTCTGACACAGGTCTATGCTTAGTCCTGGACATGTTTGTTGGAAAAGATTCCTAATGTGCTTTTAATTCCAAGACTCTGCCTAACCTGGATCTTGGGAATCCAGCCCAAAAAGACTTCAAAGGATTTGGGAAGTTACATGACGGACATTACGTAGCGCTTTTTCAAACGACTGTTTTCTTTATTGCTGTGCCGTCTCTTTAAAAAGGTCAATGTACGCATGCTTCATAACCTGGCTAGCATGTATCATAGTGTGTCTCTGTGCAGGAGAAGTCCGGTTGCATCCCTCCTCTGTTCCGCGGCTTCATCCTGTCTTTCTGTGACAATGACAGCAGTGAACAGCAGCCGGTGGATGTGCTACGGTGGGTCTTTTGGTTGTACAGTGGGTCTTTTGGTTGTATGGTGGGTCTTTTGGTTGACACGTCCTGCTAACACTGTCATGTTTTCACCACGTTAGCAGACACTAATGTCCCGGTTTATAAGCCCTTGGGTGGCACAAATGATCTGTACCTGACTTTTTTTTTTAAGAGTTGTGTAAGGACGTGAAATATAGTAATACGGTCTCCTTTTCTTTTCTAGGTACATCCTAAGTATTCCAATAGGGGACATCCTTCGAGGCCCAGTTATCAAAAAGCATCTTAAAGAGCAGCTGAGTCGCCAGATGCCTTACCTGAGCCTTGTTCACTGGTAATAAGAGTTTCCAGTAAGGTTTCCTTGACGAAGGCGGATGTTTAGATGAGTGGCTGAGCTTTGTCATCATTAGTCTTTTCATACAGTGGGTGACGGTGATCAAGACGATGATCAAGCTGACGATACCTGACCGTACCTAACCATACTTGACGATTCCGGTTGACGCCACCTGTCCATCTGGTCATGCAGCTGACATAGACTGTTTTATGGACTCTGGACGCAGCCCACATGCATTTATTGATTATTACAATTTGTACTCTTAAAATGTTCACCTAGCACAGCCGCCCCTCAGAGCCTGGTTCCCCTCCAGATTTCTTTCTAAGTTTCAACCCTGTTGTTGCTTCTTCTTTGGGGTTTTAGGCTGGGTGTTTGTAAAAGCACTTGACGAATTCTGATGTAAAAATGACTTTATAAAATAAATGTGATTGATTCATTGAACTGTTTTCTGGCATCTTGTCTTGCAGTCTGTGGCAGTGGGCGCAGGGTAACGCAGCTGAAGCGGAGGATGCGTTCGAAAGAGCGCTGGGATCTGTCAGGCACCTAGATGTTCTTCACAAGCTCTGGATGGAGTGAGTCAAGTCTTACAGTGTCTTACACCTCCCTGGCATGTGTCGCCCACCTCCGTCATCCATAGCAACTGTAAATCTCATGGGATGAGGGGACACACATCTCACGGGGGCCAAGCCCCATCAGGCCAGATGTGAAGTTCCTCATAGCAAGGATGACATGCTCACATACAATGTAAAGGGCCTTAGTAAGGACTGGAGGCTCTTAATCAGGATATTTCAATCTGTCAGATCAGTGTGGTTGGTTAGCAACTCGTGTCCACTTAGCCTCTGAGCGGGGATGCCGTGGCAGAAGCATGTCCACACGCCAAGGTGGGGTTGGGCCCAGAGACCTGAGCTAACTAACAGCCTAATTGTTCTCTCTCCAGTTATCTCCTCTTTACCAGCAGTAAGCTAGCTGGGAGCCCCTCCAGCAGCAAACATCTCCGGATGTTCTCTGACCTGGTCCACCGTTGCCTGGTAACTGTGCCCTCCAGGCTGGAAGTTCCATTCAGTTCGGCCCAGTACTGGAGCTGCTTCAGCTTCCACAACAAGGTAAGCGACTGCCTTTTACCGACACATCTACCACACGCTGAGGACCTATGAATGTAAGGACTCCACCAGACTTCAAGATCTGTCGTCCGTCACTTTCAGTTGGTTTGTTGGTGGTATTATTACATTCGTTAACTACACCTCGTTTATAGCGACCACCCAGCCGACCATTTGTACGTTCTTGCCTTGTACCCTTCAGGTTGCGTCGCACTACCTGAGCTGCCTGCCCCTGTCCCGTCACGCCCACATCCTGGAGAGACTAAGATACGACATGCCAACCAACACTGAACTGGCCCTGAGGTACTCCGAGCGCCCAGGTTCCAGAGCAGATAAACTACGAGCCATTTGCCTCTAACTAGTCCTGCCTGCTTGTTCATGGGTGGAGGGTTATGGAAGTTGTTTTCTTGGAGGCTTGTATTTCATGTCTACTTTGTTAAATCTGTATTACATTAGTTACTGGTTGGTATGTCTGCAACTATCTGCATGTGAGTCTTATTGCCTAGGACGGGGTTATAGGGTTATGAATGCGGATCTGATCTTATTCAGGGTTGTGTAGTCTGTACTGTCCAGACAGTTAGGTTTGGTTTGTTGTTGTATAGGTTGCTGCATCAAGAATGGCAGGACGGAAATATAGAACATCTGAAATTCCAGGCCAGAATGTTGACCAGTAGCATTCCAAACTGTCTGGCCAACTGGAAAATGTAAGTCAAATCTTCTCCTCCGCCAAAGACTTTTGCTATGGCATCATGGTGAATATTCATCTAGATGGATTGTCACTGTTCTGACGCTCCCCCTGTTTATACCAACGCCGTTTCTTGCACATACACAATGCAGCGTCTGTTCTGCTTCATTTGCAGCTTTTAAAAGCTGCTCCTTAGGCAATTAAATAGCAGGAATTGCCTGCTATTCAAGTGGTGACAGGCATCTGTGTTTCTCGGCAGAGCGATCGCTGTGGAGAGGGAACTCAAGGAGCGCTCCGAGGTGAGTCAGCAGGTGTAGGGGTGGGTTGGTGTGCCCCGAGAAGTGGGGAGGTGAGTGGATGGGGGTGGGGTCTGGTTGAGTTAGAGACGAGCGAAAGACTGCTACGTTTATGGTTGAAGATTGCTTTACGCCGGGGAATATGACGGTGTGTCAGGTGGTTTGGATGTAAGCTATGAAAGAAGAGTGCCCTGGTAACCTGTTGGTGCTCTGCCTCAGCCACTTGTGTGTCTGTGTTTGGCTTTTGCGTATTCCCCGTGACCCTGCTTTCCCACACTCCCCTTTTCATCCTGTTGTAATCTATTTCTCCCCTACAGGCTATTGTCAGTGTTCACCACAATGTAACGTATGACAGTTATGAGGTTTATGTCTGACGGTGGCGTCATAATGGGATGGTTGGATTTTGTTGACTGGTAACTGGTGTATTAGAGAGAGAGAGACACGAGTCTCTAAAACCACTGACTTCATTCCACGCTCTTTGACTTACCTGTTTTTGTCCCTGTCCTCCGCTTAAACTGACATGGGCCATCCCGCGTTTCGGTGTTTTTTTTTCCTTTCTTTGTTTTGTAGGTCCGGCTTCTTTATCAGCAAGCCCTGCAAAAGCTTCCACTGTGTGCCACCTTATGGAAAGATGTAATTTCTCCCTTAGTTACCACCACTCTATACATGCATACAAACACGAGACATTTGAATATTTTTTTTTTTTCCACCTGGCAAATGCACACGCATGTTCACCCTTCCCTCCCCCCCTCCCCTCTCTCTCCCCCTTTCCAGTGCCTGCTGTTTGAAGCTGCGGAGGGAGGTAAAACTGATAAACTGAGGAAACTTGTTCACAAGTGTCAAGAGGTTGGAGTGAGTCTAAGTGAGCCCCTAAATTTAGGCTCGAGCAAAATGGAAAGAGAGGATCACTGAGAAAAAAAATACAAAAAAACCCCACAAAAAACAAAATGCTATCAAAGTCCAATCAGACAATACCAGTCCACTGCCTAGGTTAGCCAGAGAGCCAGAGAGGGACAGACTGCCAGATTCCGTAGCACTCCCCTGGACGCTTGGGAGATGTCAGCCCGTACGCAGGACAGGAGGGTATCATGGAAGACCATGATTGAACTCCCTCCTTCTTGTCCAAACTCTGGGCCTCTCACGGTTGTATCACCTTACATCATGTACGTAAGTATAGACCTGCTAACTAAGTGACCCATCTTTGCTTTTTAATTTACGTGTTCCTGTTTTTTCCTCGTACTGTCACTTTTCATTTTGCTTTTATTTTGACCTTTTATCTACGAGGCTGGAGGTGTTATGACTGACTAGGACATTCTAACAAGGATGTTCACTCACATCACTCAGTGTTTTAAAGGATGTTTCCCCCCAATTGCGATGCTCACTTTCTGCCATCTACAGTATGTGTAACATTCTGTTCCAGTGTCTCCCAAAGGGAGAGATACAATGACTAGTTTACTTTGATATTTGTTTAAGTTACTTAAAAAACAAAACAATTTCCACGTGAAAATTAAAGGGCCGGCCATGGTGACAACAAAATGGCTGCCTGCAAAAGTATTCCTATTTGGGCTCTGTCATCATTGTCCCATGTATTTTGAGGCTGCCAGCCACAGAGACTGCTGAATGCTGTGATATCCTCTCTGCCTGACAGTCAACCTGTGGGGAAGACCCTTTAAACACACCACTAGGCGAGGATAGTCATAAACATCTACTAGATTAAATGTTCTCATGTGCAATTTTGCTTTTGTCAAAAATATATAATGATTAAAACAGTATTTGGGACGAGCCAAGGATGAAAGTCTTACAACTGTTTTGTATGTTGATTTTGAATTTGTTTATATTAAATTATTTTCTAATGAATTTTGTTGTCCTTTCTTCATTTGCTGTGTCAGACTTCTGGGTTTGGTTTAGAGTGAACCTTGTCAGCTGGAGTGAGAAAGTGTTGCATTTGTTCCATCAAGTAGCTACATGAAAGTCAGACGGTTACAAACATGATCCCAGCAATTTCATTTACCAACATAATCCGAGCAATTAGATTTATCCATGACACACTTCAAACACAGAACTTTTTAATCGACATACTCTATTACAGTAACAACTTATAAAATATTTTTGGACTTTCTGCCTATCGTAACGCAGTCTTCAAAATATTTTGGTCTTTGTAATATTTGATTTCCAGTATGGGCCAAATATTAAAATAATATTTAAATAACAATTTGTAATAAAATATTCTAAATGTCATTTGTTGTAGTATTGGTAACAGTATATTGTCCGCATACACTGATTTTTATATTGAGTATTTCGAGAGGTTCTTAAAAACAGTTACCTGAGAGAACACAATCTGATGGCCATCTCAAAGTCATCTGTACCATGGTCCATATCTCATGATAACCTACCAATCACCTTACAGACTGTTTGGTGACCAGCCTGCACCTGGGACTACAACTGATGGGGGCAGGGCCTCTTGTACCGGTAAGCAGTTTGGTGTCCTCTTCCCCCCCTACATTGTGGGGGACACCAGCGCTTGCAGAGAGTCACATGACTGTTTCTCTGCATCTTCGGAGTCTACCGAGACTGAACTGGTGCTGCGCTGCCCTATCTTCTGCCTGGATGTCGTCCAACAGAGAAGCGTGTTCAAGTCCTCCTTGAAATGAGGGCTGATGAGGATATAAAGCAGGGGGTTGAGACAGGCGGGCAGAGGTGCCACCAAGAGCAGGACGGCCTTGGTCACCTCTGGGCTGGAGAGGACAGAAAGCCGGAGGAGGGAGAAAAAGGACAGGAGCGCCACAGGGAAGGACAGCAGGCAGTTGGTGAGCAGGAGGCAGGCCAGCAGTCTGGTTACGGAGCACTCATGGGCGGTGACGCCGTCCTTCTCCGGTGGCCCGTCGTCCATGTGGCAGTAGAGCTGCATATAGGTGCCGGTCATCAGGAGGTAGCACAGAGAGTTGAGCAGGACCAAGGCCGTGGTGTAGCCGTGGCCCAGACGGGAGGAGGGTGTGTAGGGAGAGGCCATCGCCATGCAGGGGGACCAGAGACCATACTCGCCCCTGATGAGGGGAGGTAGGATGGCAATGGCTCCAGCCAGGACGCAGCAAAGGGCTGAGATACCTTGAGTACCCCGCCACCCCAATGGATGCCTTCTCCCGGTGCAGGTCTCTGACCTATCTGAGCCGCGGACGGTACTTCTCCATCCGCGTTCTAAGACGATTGCCGCCAGCAGAAAGACACTAGCCTCTGCGGAGAAGATGGACAGGAAGTCAAAGACCCAGCAAGCAGGCCCATTCCCCAACCATGTGCCATACATGGTGAAGTGGTCAAATGTAACGGCGTCCACTACAGCCAGGGTGGCACTAGAGAGGCCCGTGACGAGATGGACCCCGGACAGCATCGCCAGGAGATACTGGGTAGAGGGTGTGGGAGTTGTTGAGAGGACAATGGAGACGAGGACCAGGGAGTTACAGGCGAAGGAGAGGATGACGATGATCCACACACCAGCACGCAATGGCCAGCTCCCAAACAGGCTCTGGCATAGCCGGTGTGGACCTAGTGTGAAGAACCACTGGATTAGATGTGTACAGTGTCATGTTAGGGTCAATAACCACTGGATTAGATGTGTACAGTGTCATGTTATGGTCAATAACCACTGGATTAGATGTGTACAGTGTCATGTTAGGGTCAATAACCACTGGATTAGATGTGTACAGTGTCATGTTAGGGTCAATAACCACTGGATTGGATGTGTACAGTGTCATGTTAGGGTCAATAACCACTGGATTGGATGTGTACAGTGTCATGTTTGGGTCAATAACCACTGGATTGGATGTGTCCAGTGTCATGTAAGGGTTAGCAATTTTTCCTAACCTTCTCCAGATCTGTCTTGACATAATTCTCTCAGGTATACAGAGATTTATTTGGACTTCATTGCTTGGTTTCTGCTGTCACATGCACTGTGAAGTGCGAGACCTTATATAGACAGGTTTCTCATTTTCAATAAATTATTACCATTTTTTAAAAACATTTCACTTTGTTATTATGGGGTATTGTGTGTAGATTGATGATTTAAAAAGAAATGTATGAAGTCTATAAAACAACAAAATGTAGACAAATTCAGTGTCTGAATACTTTCTGAAGGCACTGTATGCATTGGTTCCATCCTAAAACTAGCACACTTGATTCAACTAATTCACGTTCAGATTTGCAGGCAGACCTACCTGGAGATGGGAAACAGTGGACAGGGTGTTGGTGTCTGCTGTCTCCCTCACTCTCTACAAGGAAGTTCCCCTGGTCTCCATTGTCTGTGACAAAAAAATGCTAGATTGGTTTATTTTCACCATCAGAAACACAATCATGTTTGGAGAATGTTTCTTGAAGTAATTCCCCCACCTTGGTTGACTGCAATGTGTTTTTCTGTCACAGAGACAAGGTCTTCGGAGATGTTGGTTTTCCAAAAGTAGTGGGACTTTGAGTTTTGACCAAGACCAGATATGAAGGCACAGCACTGGAAGGCATATGGCATCTCCACTACCCTGATAATGACACAACTTCAAATAAGACAGTTGCACACAACCCCACCTGACTTACAGCCCTACATTCCATCCTTCTCTCTCTCATCTCTTAGAGTTCAAAGAGTTTGAAGAGACCCAGCCTAGTTGTTAATTCTGTTTCAATCGCTATGCCCAGGCGTTCCAATAGGCAGTGCATAATTGACTTAACACCATTTGGGTAAGGAGAGTGTAGGGCCTACAGGGAATTACATGCCTCATTGCACTCTAGCAACTCCTTGTGGCAGGCCGGCTCCCTGCAAGTTGACTCAACCATTGAAAAGTTTCTTCTGACGCACTGGTTCGACTGACACGTCCCAATCTTTGCCACCATGAAAGGAGGTTGTAATCACCCACTGGGTTCCACAGAATTTAGCAAAAATTGTCTAAATTTTAATAAACAAATAGTTGTAACGTATCCATTACAGAATTGTGGATTCTGTCCATTACCTGAGTTTTGGCAGGCTCTGGGCCAGCAGTGAGGGCCTCAGGGCTGTGTTGCCTGCCAGCCTGAGGTGTGTGAGGTCCTGAAGACCTTCCACAGGGACAGAGGACAGCAAGTTGAAGCTGAGGTCCCTGAGGGAGGTAATGAAGGGGGGCTCAATGTAAGGATGCATCTCAATAGTTAAAAAGTGATGCTCTGTATTCATCCACTTGTTTCACATCAGTGTGGTTGACACAGACCATTAAAGCAAAGATCCAGTTTGGAATGGATGGACAGAAAAACACTGACACAAAGAAGGCAGTATTTCAGGTTATGGATTTGAGTGTGTAAGGGTATGTACAGGAAGAAGAGGTGGGCATTTCTTGTTACTCACAGGGTTCTGAGTTCAGTCAGCCCCAGGAAGATGTCTGCTGGAACCTCTTGGATGTGGTTGTGACGGAGGTCACTAAAAACAGACAACTTTGTCAACTCTCACCTGGATTTGAAGTATGTTTTGCTAGCTTGAAAAGACGTTAATACTTACACTGATGACGCCACTTACATTTTCTGGATCTTTCTGCAGCCACTGAATCTTGGAAGATGCTGGATCAGGTTATGGGAGAGATCCCTGTAGGTATAAAAGAGATACATTTTATTGTATTTTATTGTCTAAATGCTCTACAGGATCTGCATGAGATATTTGTTTTAGTCTAGTGGCGTTATTAGTCATGTGAACTTCGAGCTATCGGTGTCACTCCGTTCTGAGACTTACAGCTGTACCAGGTTGGGCAGCAGATCACACAGGTTTCTGGGTAATGTGGAGATGTGTGTACCTGTCACAGCTCTGAACAGCAAGAGAATACAAAATACATGAATACAGTTCAGATCACTACATCATATTCTTCCCACACCAGCATTTTCAAGGACTTACAGGGTCTCCAGGCTGTTTGTGCCGGTCAGGTCTGGGAACTCTGTCACCTCTGTTGGTCCCCTGAGTGCTCTTCAAAGGTGTCAAATACATAAATGAAGCACGTTTAAAATCGCACCTGCTTCTCACAACGTGTTCTCTTCTAAAATGAGTGAGAACAGGAAAGGGTGACTTACAGCGTCTGGAGCTCTGGTAAATTCTGGAAGGCCGACTTGCCTACAAACTGGATGGGATTGTTGTAGAAGTATCTGTGGGCGACAAAATAGAAGAACACCACTGTCAAATGGATCAATATGACCTTTGATAAAATCTGTGCGAAAAATATCATAATAATGATTACTTTTTCCTGATCACGTTTAGTCAAGATGATTCAGGATCACCTACATTGTGATGAGAGAAGGGTTTCCCACAAAGGCATGCTCCGGGATGGATCTGATGTAGTTATTATGGAAACTTCTAAGGGCCAAAAAAATTGACAATTTAGTAAAACTGACAGCGCTATTTGTTCGCCAAGTTGCAAAACTGTAGGATACTGTCTTCCACTCACAGCTCTTTGAGGTTGGGAAGGGCGCCAATGGCCATTGGAAACATTGTCAGGTTACTGTAGTTCAAATCTCTAACAGTCGAGACAAAAACGATACAAAGGCACAACATTGCAAAGACACATCATCGCCCTTCGTTCCCACTTTCCCCATCAAGTGCTCATATAGCTGTGTTCAAGTACAGTGAAGCTCTCTTTTTCGCAGAGCGTTGTGGAGAAATTACTGCAACAAAGGCACAACATGGGGTGCACACAGGACTCTTAGTGAAGTGAAGTAACAAGTGCTGTTAGCCTGGAGGTTGTTAGGCTATTGCCCTAAAAAACCTCCCCTGGAAACATGTGCAGATAGACTGAGGGTAATTGGTTGAGTGCTGCATCATGCGGCCACACACTGTGACGCGCCAGACTCTTGTCTGATCGTTTGAACTGAACTGCTGGGCTGTTTAGATGTTTACATGAGACACATGCTGAGTTCTGTTCTGACGTGCACATCTATAGCAGGGCACCAGAGACCAATGTGTACCGCTTACAAAACAACAGCGTTGGTTTTAGACACATGAAATACAGTGTGTGTTGAATCTGACAATGTATTAGTAGGCTATTGTAGTTTAGTTTATTGGCAAACCCTTTGCCAACAGTGTAGAGTTCAAAAGGATGAATATAAAACAGAAGTAAAACACTAGTAATAAACGCAAATTAATCAGTGGGGTTTTTTTCAGTAATTTCTGTACCGTAAGAAAAAAACAAAGTCCAAGTCATAAGCAGATGAGGGTGCATCTGAGGTGAACTCACAGACTCTCCAGGCTGAGCAACCCATCAAAACATCTCTCGCCCAGTGTCTGGATCTTGTTGTTATGGAGATGCCTACAAGGAGATAAGGGAAGACGTATTTTTTTTTTTTTTTAAAGTGTAAAAACCCAAGAAAGACTTCTGGGGTTCCACACAGCAGGAGAGAGAAAGAGGCTGCACGTGCATGTGTGTACTAGGACCTAAAGAGGTACAGAGAATCAAAAATAACGAAGGGGGGTGCTATTTTTGAGGAGAGAAAAACGGTATGCTGGACATGTAGCCGTTTGCTGAATGCAACAGAGCTACTCACAGGACCACCAGGCTGGTGAGGTTAGCGAAGGCCTGGTCTGGGACATGGGTGATGCTGTTGAGGGCCAGGGTGAGGGCCTGCAGGGTGGGGAGGCTGTCCAGGGCACGGACCGGCACCTCGCTGAGGGCATTATCATCCAGCCACAGGTGGCGCAGCGATGCCAGGCCCTTAAAGGAGCCCGCAGGCACACTGGTAATGCGGTTGGCATCCAAACGCCTGGCAGACAGAAGGGGGAAAGAGAGAGACGCAGTCAGACTTCAAATGAAATCCGGGGTTTGTGTATGATTAATCACCCATTCCTATTTGTGAACTGTGCGTTTGTATTTTAGCTGATTCCTTCTTAGTACGCACACAGTGACCGTTAGGAGGGTATCTCGTGTCTAAATGTCATTCTATTGTCATTTTATGTGGGTCTTACTGACAATAGTTTTATTAGCTATGTATCTGTAACTATTTTTTGTGTCTTATCTTCCATCCAAAATCAGTGCAGTACCTGTATGTTGGAAATAAATTACACAAACATACGTAATAAATAAATAAATAATTATGATAGACATCTCGGAAAATACTGTAATCGATCACATAATCACACCAGTCGCATTATCAATACATTTCTTTGGAGCCGCCATATTTATTCATTTCTAAACATTTATCTTCTAGTTTAGATTAAGCTCATATACAGTATAAGCATTCTACCATAAACACATTAGTTGACACGGAGCGTGTATATCCAGAAATGTGTTGCTAGCATTCCCAGTACACTGCAAGAACAAATAAAAAGTTGCTTGGAAAAAATGCTCAATCAACAAATGCAAAACTGCCCATAGTCATTTCTCATATGAAAAAAGTATCTCCATGCTGGTCTTCTTATTCAAGAGAGACATCGTCGATCAGGGAGGTCTGTGCATTCCTCGGATGCATGGTAGTAATTTCTGGTGTTGACGTTCTCTGCAGGGACACACTGTAGCTGCCTGACATGGGGTCCTGGCACCACCGCAGGCAGGCAGCTGACATGTGGCCGTTCCCTCTCTGTCTAACGTGTGAACCTCGGATTGGTTCGCCTAAACAACGCCGGCTGCTGTTTACTCAGGTCTGAGCGTTCGGCGTCCATCCGACTGAGACGGAGGGCCGTGGATCAGGTAAACACGTTTCGGGATGCCTCAGGGATTTGTGTAATGACCACTCCTGGAACGGGCGGAGGAGGAGTGTGTGTGTTTACCTGTGTGTCGTATATGTGGATGGAATGTTATTCAGAACACGCTTTGGGGTTTCATGTGATTTTGATCACGTCACATTTTCAAGCTAATGAAATTTAAAAATGTTGATTTGTTGTTAGAAATGGTCAGTGTGTATGTGTGTGGCATCAATGGCGGAAAACATTCCCACATTACCAACCTTGTGGCCATTTCCCAAAAATATTTACATTTGTGGCTCTCTGAGGGGCTTCATACATAATGTTTTCTTCCCATGACTGTCACAATGCCTTTTCTGCCTCCGGAGGATAATACCTCCAGACTGTCTGAACATAAACAGAACACATGAAATAAGCCAAAAACTTCAGCTTAGCGTCAAACATGGTCTGTCAATCATCAGTGATCGTCCAAATTCCTTCATACAAGTCGGGCCATTTTCCAGGGTGAAATGACTGAAATGGGGGACATGAAGGCAGACTTAACCTCCACATGGAGACGTTCTCCTGCTCTTAACCTCCACATCGAGATGTTCTCCTGCCCTTAACCTCCTCATGAAGATATTCTCCAGCCCTTAACCTCAACATGGAGATGTTCTCCTCCCTTTAATCTCCACATGGTGATGTTCTCCTGCCCTTAACCTCCTCATGAAGATATTCTCCTGCCCTTAACCTCGACATGGAGATGTTCTCCTCCCTTTAATCTCCACATGGTGATGTTCTCCTGCCCTTAACCTCCTTATGGTGATGTTCTCCTGCCCTTAACCTCCACATGGAGATTTTCACATCTATACATTCTTGTACATACAAATACTTAATACTTCTACATTTTCTGCCTTCCTCTATTTGCACTTCTGGTTAGATGCAAACTGCATTTTGTTTTACTGTACTTGTACTTGTTCAATGACAATAATGTTGAATCTAATCTAATGGAGATGTTCTCCTGCCCTTAACCTTCATATGGAGACATGTTCTCCTCCCCTTAGATGTTCTCCAGCCCTTAACCTCCAAATGGAGATATTCTCCTCTCATTAACCTCCATATGGAGACATGTTCTCCTCCCCTTAACCTCCATATGGAAACATGTTCTCCTCTCCTAAACCTCCTTTGATCTACTCCCCTTCCTGTGCTTTATGCTCTGCCCCTTCTCTTATAGCCCTGTTCTGGTAAACCAGGTGCTGTATTATAGTATGATGGGCGTGGTGAGGTACTCACAGAGACCGTAGGTTCCTCAGGTTCTCAAGAGCGTCATTTGGAACCCGTCTTAGATGATTGTTTTGGAGCATTCTGCTTAGAACAGTCAGAAAGGACACTTTAACAAAGATGAGTGAGGTACTGTACGAGTTAAGTACTATATGAGTAAGATACTATATGACTAAGTTACTGTAAGGGTAAGGTACTGATTGGGTTAGGTACTATATGCGTAAAGTACTACATGATTAAGGTACTGCATGACTAAATTACTGTAAGGGTAAGGTACTGTATGGATAAGGTACTACCCAGGTAACATTCTATACGAGTAAGGTACTGTATGAATAAGATACTGTATGGATAAAGTACTATATGGGTAAATTACTATATGAGTAAGGTACTATATGAGGAAGGTAATGTGTGGGTGAGGTACTGCATGAATTAGATACCACATGAGTTGAAGTATTGCTTACAACACTTTGAGATTGAAGAGGCCAATGAAAGCCCCTTCAGGGATGTCTGTCAGGTGGTTTCCTGCTAGTCGACTGCAGGGAGAAAATACACATTAGAATGTGGTTGTGGGAAAAACAGATGCACACTCATACACACATGCAAACACTATGAAATGACAGTATAGTACGACCGGCTGACTGTCCAGATCCACTGATTCAGTCCCAGTCCATTCCATTAGTAGCACCATTAGTGGACTTGTTCCATTAGTAGCACCATTAGTGGACTTGTTCCATTAGTAGCACCATTAGTGGACTTGTTCCATTAGTAGCACCATTAGTGGACTTTTTCCATTAGTGGACTTGTTCCATTAGTAGCACCATTAGTGGACTTGTTCCATTAGTGGACTTGTTCCATTAGTAGCACCATTAGTGGACTTGTTCCATTAGTGGACTTGTTCCATTAGTAGCACCATTAGTGGACTTGTTCCATTAGTGGACTTGTTCCATTAGTAGCACCATTAGTGGACTTGTTCCATTAGTGGACTTGTTCCATTAGTAGCACCATTAGTGGAGTTGTTCCATTGGTGGACTTGTTCCATTAGTGGACTTGTACTCACAGCTCTTGGAGGAAGGGCAGGTTGGACAGGGCTTCACGGGGCAGCAGAGTGATGTTGTTCATGCTCAGATCACTGAAGGGGGAAACAGAGGCGGCGTGATACAGAGGAGCTGTCTGTTAACATAACATGAATGTGTTACAGCCAAAACTGGGCCCTCCAGCTGTCCATTCCACGGATTGTAGAAGTCATCGCACTTCCTGATTGATATGCTAAAGGCGTGCAATGAGCATTAGAACACCCCACCACACGCACCCCATCAAGTGTACCCAACACATGTACCCACACACCCTTGTCTCAAAACGCACGGTCGCCTCTACAGATTCCCTGAGCGATGGAACGTGACGTGACACCAAATGTTTCAGTGCTCAAGCGTCATATTAAAAAAAAAACATTCTATACAATCATACAGCAAGGGCAAAGACGAGCCCCCGGAGTCCCACTTTTCAACTGATATAAAGCACAACTCGTCCTTCACTTCTCACTTCACCACTCCAGACCCCCTCTCGATCGCACAAAGCAGTGGAAGACTAAAGAGATATTGTACCTTGTTCCCCAAAGAACAGGGCTTATGGACATAAACACACAATCTTTGATTGTTTTTTGGTCACTCTGTATTAGACTGATGTTGAATCACTCCTAAAGGTGGTCCTGCAGACATGCAGACCAGACAGCCCAGAGTTGTCCCAAAACAGTAGGTACCAGGTGATAAAACTCACAAAGATTTAAGGTGACGGCCAGCTGCCCAGGACATTGCCCTACAGTGAAATTAGCTCAACTGCGTTTTGTCCTTGCTATGTCAGTGTCAATCCAATGCAATCCCCTCACCTTCAAATTGGAATACCTACAGTCCCCCCTCTCTGTTGATACATGCCACCACTGCCTGCTCTGTGTCCGGATCGGGACACTTGGGCCCTTTAATCCACGAGTTAGGCCCTCACATCAATGCCAACATCTCCAGAACTATAAAGCTTCATCAACAGTACGCACTGGCACACTGTGAGCATTCTGAAACTGTGCCCTATCTTCACGACGCTGCAATCTGACAGCCTGTACCCGGAAGGGGCAGAGCCTCCTCTTGCAGCCCGGGGAGGAAAAGCTGCCTCAGCGGCCGGCACATGTGCATACTAGTCCAAACTCTCTACCGATACAGCCCTGCGTCCATATTCACAGGAACAGGTCCGGACAAGGGCGGCGCCCTGAGCAGAGCATGAAATAAACTGAGCTCACTTCTGAACCAGGACAACGCAGATGTGACTCTAGTCAAAAAACACAACGCTGTCTTGTTCAACCAACCGGTGAAATTGGACTTACTGAAACATGTTACATCTGCATTTCAGCCACTTACAAGAAACTTTTATCCAGAGTGACTTACAGCAGTCCGTGCATACATTTTTAGGTACGAGGTCCCACTTTTAAGTGCACGCTTTGACATGATAAACATAATAACATTTCAGTCATTAGTCTCTCATTCAGAGCCACCCAACCAGACTCCATTTCATAGCAACTGTGCTTTACCATTTATTTTAGTTACTGGGTAATCAGAGGGGATGAATAGGCCAACTGGTTGCTGGGGATGATTAGGTGGCCATGATAATGTAAGAGCCAAATTGTAAATGTAGGGTTTAACACCCCATAGGATTATTAATGGCCACAGAGTCAGGATACTCATTTAACATCCCAGTGTTTCGCTTCAGAGGCAAGCCAGCAGGCTCTATGGTACTCAGGCACGGCATACTAGCCTCTGCCGGACGAAACAAGCAAAAGAATAGTTTGCATTTGTACAGAAACGCGATACCTCACAGTCTTTCTTGTAAACCCGGCTTCATCTCATTAACCAGCAATTGGCCAAACTAAGCTCGGGATAGTATGTTACATTAAAAAAGAAACACCTAACAAAACCTGAAAACACAGTGCTTGTAAGGGGATTCCCCAGGTGGATAGTTAAATTGCAGCTAAGTTTGCCAATAGATTTATACATTTTTAATTGTGAATTGTACTACTTCGATAAAGAGCATACAATCTGAGAAAAAAGGACAATCTGAGAAAAAAGAACAAGCCCTGAATTAAAGCACCTGAAAGGTGAGGTTTCTAGGGACATTTATATATTTATATTTTTATATATTTTAGGAATGAGCTCAACTACAGTTAAGAGCAGTAGATACTGTCCAGCAGTATGAACCAAATGTTCATACTGTTTGATTCAATCAAAAGGGATGTGTTGTACTAAACACTGCAACACCTGAAGGCTTTGGAAGTTCCAGTACAGCAGGACTTTACTATGTATAGATTTGGTCACAGGGACAGAGGGCTAACATTATCTGTGCAGAAAATATAAGGAGGGATTTGTCCCCTCGTTTTAGATAGTGATGGACAATGGAAAAAGGGGTGATGAGAAGTTGGCAAAGGCTCTGATTCTAGGTGAAGTCCTTAACATTTCACAACTAAGACCCTCTGACATTACAAAGGGTGTCGTGACACAAAGCTTGCTACCACATAACAACTATGTTGCTGCTGAGCTTTCACTTCCTGGAAAGTTGGGATTTTTGTTGATAACCTTTAAAAGAGAAGTCTGTAAACTCAGATCTTATGAAACTTCAAATTATCTTCTTTACAGCTTTTTCAAATAGTCCCAGGTCCAAGGCAAATCAACCCCGGAATGTTCTTTTATTGTAAAATGATGCACACAGTCCAAAAACAGAAAGCTAATGCAATGATCCAGTCAGTCATGGTGTGAGACCACAGAGGATACAATCAGAGAGGAAATTAGCGGAAATGCCTCCTCTGTGTCCCTCATTCATTTCCTTTTGATAAAAGGGTTACCATCTGCAATAGCTGTCTGCTGTAGGCATCGCCATACATGTCATGTTGGAATGTGCAATGCTGAGAGGCCAAGGTGTCTGTAAAAACATTACATAATATACCAAGAATCTATACAGGTCTGAAGTGAAAGTAATACTTCTATGTTAAAATTGGCGGCATAGCATTTTTGTATATTGAAGTACTTTACATCTAAAGGATTGGATGAGCACCAGAGGAACATTACATTTGTGTTACTGAGTGTGAAAAGTGAGAAGTAACATTACTGACTGATACAATCATACTGTTCACAGGCTTTTGTTGGTGACAGAGAGGCACCGCAGGGCGAGATTTTGTCTCTCCCTCCCCCTTTTTATTTTCTCTCTACTCTCACACTTTCCCCCTCTCTCTTCTCTCTCCTAGTTCCCCCGGTCCCTAACAAAGAACCCCTTTGCCTTCAACCTTCAGTTAACTACTTGCTATATTGTATGTATGTCAGGAATCCATAGCATTTCCTATGAAAATCCCAAAGTTCCTGCCAGACTGTCTCCAGCAGAGAAAGTGTTAATAAGTTGCCTTTTCACACACACACACACACACACGCGCGCGCGCGCACACACACAAACACACACACATCCAAACAACCCAATGCATGTTGTAAATGTTTTCATATTTGGAGCAATCTCAAGTCACTGGCCTGGCTCAGCAATAGGTTTGTTAGTTGGTTCTTCAACTCAATCCATTACAGTAATCCCACTTAAGGCTGGCATGGGTAGGGTCAGTGTGACCTAACAGTGTTCCTGCACTCGAAGGACTTCCTCTAAGCCACAAAACATACTGCCATGGCCCGTGCCACCGAGATGAACTGATGAATGACATCTAGAGCAGCGACGTACAGCGTAAGAGAAAGACAACGGGAGAGAGACGAGTCACATGCAAGCAAAAGGAAACATTCCAGAAGCAAGGTTTAGGATTTAGAGTAAAATTATGATTTGTAAATCTACAAACTTTGCTTTTGTCTTTGGTATTTTATTAGTTTATCCCTTGCTGAAAAGACAGGTGCAAACGTGTATGGAGGGCATCCATAATGCAGTCAAGTTACATGCTCTCTCATCTACTAGTTAGCCTACTGTTGTTTAACAACTGTTTATTCAAATGTATACATTATTTTGAGTTTATATTTCAATAGAAACGTTTGTATTTACCTTTTCATTTGTCATTAGTAAGGAACTTTATATAAGCTCTGAGAATAACGTTTTATTGATTTTTTGATTGAATGACTGGTTGCTGATATTAAGGTTCATTCAAATCCAACAGATGCCAGCACCAAAACATGTTATGCAAAGTATATATTGTAATTCGAAACTTACAGGTAGGACGTAAACATGCTCAACTTTGAGGGCATCTGCACAAGCCCGAGTTCCACACACTCCACGCGCAGAAGCATGCCGTCGTCTTCACATTTACAAATTGACGGGCAGTCGGTGTCAAGAACCGCGCTCCGTTCAGCAAACGCGCAGTCCGCCACTCCAAGAATAGTAATCATAATTGCTAGAAACCTCATGCTATCTGTATGCCCTTTTCCTTCTTCAGATAACATGTCGCAAATGTAATCTAATGAAAAACGTGTCCCCTCTTGGCTAGGCCTACTTTGGTTAGACTGGTTAGACTAGAGGGAAATTCATGCCACCGCGCGTCATGACGAAGTCCATTCAATATTAGACAGATGTTGTGGGCCAAAGACAAGTAAGGAGGAGGAGCGCGCGCTGTATCGCTATTTCCAGTGTGGGCTTTACTGCGTCCTGTTGAAGACTGCCATCTTGTGGCGTATTACAATATTCCGCGTTCACTGGCGTCCCTCTCTAGAAGTACAGAGTATTGTGAAATTTAGAGCCGCATACGTGAGATTGGAATCGTCATTCTCTTCAGTTCAGCTCTATGATTAGTTTCTATTAACCAAAGAAGTCGACCAATGAGAAGAGCGAAGATGTTAGCGCAGCAACATCCTGAATCCACACAGGTTCCTCAACCGAGGTAAAGTTGGTTGGATATTCGATATTGGATATTCAACGGATATTCGAAACCTGAGATCAGGTCTTGTTTTTCCGGACTCAACCACACTATAGGGTTAGTGTTAGCTATAGAATTTTTCAATTTTCAAATGTTTATAAAAAAAAATTACAACGTTTTTGTAAAATCGGAAGGCTGTGCAACATGTTGGTGTCCCCTCCGAACAATTTGAAAGCGGTTTTAGGTTTCTAAGTCATTCAACAAAAAAGCTATTGAGTATTTAAGTTTAAAAATGTTTATTAAAAAATCCAACGTTTTGGGAAAGGCTGTGCAACGTGGGTGTCCTCTCTGAACAATTTGAATGTGGTTTGATGTTTCTAAATTATTCAACAAAAAAGCTATTGAGTTTTTAAGTTTTCAAATGTTTATAAAAAAAAGTCAAAATCTTTTTTGGAAAATCCAAAGGCTGTCCAACATGTGAGTGTCCTCTCTGAACAATTTAAAAGTGATTTGAGGTTTCTAAATCATTCAACACAAAAGCTATTGAGTTTTTACATTTTCAAATATTTATAAAAAAATTCAAAACTTTTTTGGTAAAATCTAAAGGCTGTACTACATGTGAGTGTCCTCTCTGAACAATTTGAAAGTGGTTTGAGGTTTCTAAGTCATTCAACATTAAAGCTATTGAGCTTTTACATTTTCAAATGTTTATAAAAAAAATCAAAACTTTTTTGGGAAAATCCAAAGGCTGTCTAACATGTGGGTGTCCTCTCTGAACAATTTGAAAGTGGTTTGAGGTTTCTAAGTCATTCAACAAAAAAGCAATTGAGTATTTCATTTTTCAAATGTTTATAAAAAAAAATCAATATTTTGTTTGTAAAATCCAAAGGCTGTGCAACATGGGGGCGTCCTCTCTGAACAATTTGAAAGTGGTTTGAAGTTTATAAGTCATTCAACAAAAAAGCTATTGAATTTTTCATTTTTCAAATGTTTATAAAATAAATCAATATTTTGTTTGTAAAATCCAAAGGCTGTGCAACATGTGGGCATCCTCTCTGAACAATTTGAAAGTGGTTTGAGGTTTCTAAGTCATTCAACAAAAAAGCTATTGAGTATTTCATTTTTCAAATGTTTATAAAAAAAATCAGTATTTTGTTTGTAAAATCCAAAGGCTGTGCAACATGTGGGCGTCCTCTCTGAACAATTTGAAAGTGGTTTGAAGTTTATAAGTTACTCAACAAAAGAGCTATTGAATTTTTCAATTTTCAAATGTTTATAAATAAATTAAAAACATTTTTTGTAAAATCCAAAGGCTGTGTAACATGTGGGTTTCCTCTCTGAACAATTTGAAAGTGGTTTGAGGTTTCTAAGTCATTCAACAAAAAAGCTATTGAATTTTTCAATATTCAAATGTTTTTAAAAAAATTAAAAACTTTTTTGGGCAAATCCAAAGGCTGTGCAGCATATCGGTGTCCTCCCTGAACAATTTGAAAGTTGTTTGAGTTTCCTAAATCATTCAACAAAAAAGCTATTGAATTTTATAATTTTCAATTGTTTATAAAAAAAATCCAAACTTTTTTGTAAAATCCAAAGGTTGTGCATCATGTGGGTGTCCTCTCTGAACAATTTGAAAGTGGTTTGAGGTTTCTAAGACATTAAGAAGCTATTGAATTAATAACTTTGTGGCATGTAATTTATTGATGGTCCCTATCCATAAGCAGACCGCTATATTCGTCGTTTGATACACCGGGTTATAGTATGGCTGAGTCCGGGAAAACTAGACCTGATCTCGATTTTCGAATATCTGTTGAATATCCAACATCGAATATCAAACCAACTTTACCTAGGTGATTCCTCAATACATCCTCCTTCCATGGATACATATTCTCAGCGCTTGACTTGGGATAAAATAAGTGCAGAAAATGAATAAGTGCAGAAAATGAAAATTGCACATTAGACTATATTCATAACCCTAACCCTAAGGCTTGTTCAATTAAAGTAGCCAATCCCAGATGTCCCAGATGGCTCTTTTGCCTAAAAAGGAACCAGAACACTGTTTGCCTGAAATTAGGAGAACTAGAATGCCTAACGCCGTTCCAGACTGTTCCGGCCCAAGTCAAGCACTGCATGTACTGTGATTCATTCCATTTGGTCATAGTTTCATCGTGGACCTTAAAAGCACACTTGAAAATATTAAAAAAATTGTGTTTGTGCTGGATGTTCATGCATGATGCTCCCCCAATTAAGTTTGAAACAGTCTCACCTCATGTCTCTACCAGATGTAAGATAGAAGATTTGAAGTGAAAGCCTGTTTACATGTGGACTGCCAAGATGAGATCAATGTTTGGAACGTTAGTGGGGACTGAGCAATAGTTAGATAATACCACCAAGTCCTTGAACCTTACTGTGGCTCTGCATATCGTTATGAGTTGCTATGAAAGAAAATAAAAAAACACTCATCTGCTGTTCATGATGCAAATGGGACACCTTGTGGTAATATCTGTTACTGTGGATTTCAGAGGTATTAGCACAACGCTTGAATCTGTCAAAGTTGGATGTTATTATCGTTCTCCATTCACTATAGAGATTATTTGCCAATTGAATTTCATTGTTACCTCAGCGTTTGATGGATTTCCGGAATAGTTGTGAATTAGTGTTGGGATGAACAATTGATGTCCATAAATGGTCATGTTGCTCTATGTCCAGTGATTCCAAAAATGTTCATGTATCTCTGTCTATTTCCAGTCAGTGCCGATGACCTCTGAGCATAAAATAGTAAAGCTGGGCTGGCCATTTTTTCCGGTA
The DNA here is from genome assembly GCA_016801175.1 of Esox masquinongy. Classification (NCBI taxonomy): domain Eukaryota; kingdom Metazoa; phylum Chordata; class Actinopteri; order Esociformes; family Esocidae; genus Esox; species Esox masquinongy. The sequence continues at coordinate 106,053 of JACXGI010000520.1, forward strand.
TGTCCCTGGTCTGTTATGACGACCTGTTATAACTGTTATAATATGGATATAATAGAGATCCATCTGAGAGTAGAAAACATAGAGGAAACAAGATATACGATATTCACAGTTAGACTTGAATTATTGTCTTCCTTATTGTCACTTGAAATTATTATGAAAGCATTTCAGTTGAAGGGTCCAAGACCCTCTGTCTTTGAATGCTAATCGACTACTGTGCCTTTAGTTGGACCTCTTTGGACCATTACGTTTGAAATGATAGACCAGACTCTACTGATATGATGGGTGCATCATTTATTTAAACTGTATTTTTTCCCTGCAACACTTCAACCTGTGTCCTTCATCAGCCTAAGATCAGGAAATGGAAGACACTGGACAGTTGAGATGGACTTGAGGATGTCGTGCAGATCAGGACTCCTAAACTAGGTCAACCCTGCCTGATGATAATGTGGGAAAAGTCCCTAGACTAGGTCAACCGTGCCGGATGATAATGTGGGAAAAGCCCCTAGACTAGGTCAACCCCGTCTGATGATAATGTAGAAAAAGCCCCTAGACTAGGTCAACCCTGTCTGATGACAATATAAAAAAGCCCTTAGGCTAGGTCAACCCTGCTTGATGATAATGTGAGAAAAGCCCCTAGACTAGGTCAATCCTGCCTGATGATAAAATGTGGGAAAACCCTGGGACTGGAGTGTGTGCCAGCTTGTTTCCTGAGCAGAGTACCAGGATGGATGTAAGGTGTGCTCCATCCTAGTCAGAGGAGAGGGGTCACCTCCTCTTTCCCTTTCCTTACTGCAGTCATCTGTAACTGAGGCTTGTAAAAGTGCTTAAATGGTGATTGGTGACAGGGTGATATGCACGTGTAATTTGCAACAGCTCTACAATAGTTTGTTGAGGCGAGGCCCTGTTAGTTTTGTCTCTCGTAACATTTAATAATCAATCCTGCACCAAGCATCCAATCATCATTTCTAAACATGTCTTTTTCTGTTCTATTGCAGTCTGCACACAACACAGTTATTGGTTATAGCACAGATCCAGGTGACCACATATGAATCTTGCCAGTATGGAACTTATTACTGCCGGCTGTTCTATGACATTGTAACTATTATAAAGTGATTCACAAAAAAGGAAAATAAAAAAAACCATTAAACTGTTACAAAATTAGTAGAAAACTGTACACTTCCACTGCATAAGCTCGCTGCCCGATCACTACGGTAACAAACCATTTGGCTCATCCATCTCTGCATGCCTCCTCAAGGGTCGGAAGTCAGGGTGTGGGCAAATGCTCAAGGTCGACAGGCTCTGATTGAACCAGGAAATGGCTAATTACAGAGGAACAGGAGATTTCCTGAGCCGAACCCTGCTTGCCTGGACTCAACTGAAAGACACATAGGAAGTGCTTTATGACTCCCGTTGAAGTGTGTGTGTGTGTTTGTGAGGGAGTTGAGGTGCAGGTTGAAATAGGACATGATGAGTTGTCTTTTCCAGTGGTTCAGGAAGACTTATTTTAATAGCATGTAGTGAGAGGGGAATGAGCATAGAGCTCCTTTTGGCCTGGCAACCAATCAGATGTGATCCATGTTGTCCCAAATTTTCCCATGCTAAATCTCAGGGTCATTGTGTATACAGTATCTAGTTATTTTACAGCATAGGCACAAGTGATACCTGATTCAGCTCCAGTGGACTCATCCTCATGGCCTACCTCGGCCTCATCCTTATGGCCTACCTTGGCTGTCTTAGCATATTCTATACAAACATCAAACGGGTGGGCACTACGGCTGAAGCGTTGTGTGGCTTGGCCATCAGCGCTGTATCAGTGTGATGTTCTACTGGCTACACCTGAACCCAGACAAAATCTTTTTTTTAATTGTTATTATTTTCACTCAGAAGATAGAATGAACACATGGGGTCAGCCTTGGGGACTAAAACCATGGCAATTCGTACTCTGTCTGTCTGGGCCTAGTTACTTTGTCTGTCTGGGTTAGGGCTCTTGGGGCCGGGAGACCATGAATCCATTTCACAGAGGTTTGTGCGGACGGACCAGGTTACACAGCATGTCTTCCTGTAGAGGGTGGAACTTCCTCTTCACCAATCGTCAGCTGGGTGATTTCTGGTGGGGTTAAGTATACAAGCCTGCTCTACGCGCAGAATGGTACTAAATCTTCCATCCATTGTGCAGTGAGGACGTAGTGAAGGGGCCCAGGTAGAGTGTTAGGAAAAATAAAAATACTCATACTTAAAAAACAAGAAACCAGGCAAGCCTAGTTCAGCCGGCCCGCAATAGAAAATGTTGCCATCTCCAGATTTGAACCCGGGTCACCCATGTGAAAGGCTGTGTCATTAACCACTACACTACAGAGCTGTACATTTGTGAAGTGTCAGTATAGCCTCTTGTGTCTATCCTGAACAAATCCTCTCTTGCCACTGGTTGTTTTAATAGTTAATTAACCATTTGTGAATGACATTGATACAGTAAACTGACTAACGTTTCTTATTAAGTTTACCTCCACCACAAATAGCGGCTCAGTATGCCGTTTGCCACTGGCCGTTTTAACAGCGTATTAGCCAGTAATAAGCTTTACCGGTATCTACTAACTTACTGGAATAGTCAATAGAACCGAGCAATTGCTAGCGAGTCTGCCAAAGCTATTTCATTTCATGGCATAAGAACGTATTTTTTTCTTTCATGGCAAAACAACATACTTTTTTCTTTCATTGGTGAATGATATTTTATACAATAACTACCAATGAAGGTGACGATAATTAACTTTTTCATCAAGTGAAAAGATGAGAGAATCGTGGAATCTACCAGAAATAATTAATAAATGTCGTTGCTCTCAATAGATTCAAACTTAGGTCTTCCACATGAGAGGCACTGTCTTTCACCACTATGCCATGGCATGTTTCAGCAGTCGCTAGACTCCATTGAGGATTGTGTTAAACTGACTAACGTTTCTTATTAAGTTTACCTCTACCACAAATAGCGTCTATGAACTGTATTGCTTTTGCCACTGGTCGTTTTAACAGCTTATTAGCCAGTAATAGGCTTACTAGTATCTACTAACTTAGTAATAATCATAAGAATTGAGAAATTGCTAGCAAGACTGAAGATGAACTATTCCATGCCAGAAACAGTCGCAAAATAACAATATACAGTTTCAGCCAGCGAATTTATCGTCAATATGGAATAATTCACAATGCGTACTTCGCTTCGCCTGCGAAGAGATATGAACTCGGGACCTATAATTCACAAGTCCGCTTCTCTAACCACTACGCTATTTAACAAGGGGTAGTCAGTCAGTCAGTCACTCAGTAAGAGACATTTGCTCTTCTTAGCCGGCTCCACTTACGCGTTCCGGCAATGAGTGAGACTTGAGCCCATGAGCTTGTTAATCTGATTTTGTTTGTATATTTCTGCATCCTGGAAGAGCATGCTATTGTCCAACTCTATGTGTAGAGCTTGACACTGAAGTGGCCAGAACAGACTGGCAAGGCTGTTTGCAGAGGAGAGAGAGGGAGAGGTCTATGAAAAACAGAAAGCCAGACGGAGACTGAAAGGGGCTAAACTATAAGTACTACATGGATTCAATCAACAGTGTAATCACTCTGGATAAGAGCCGTTTAGCTATCTTACTGAAATCTAAATGTTCAGTAACAGAGAGAGAGAGAGAGAGAGAGAGAGAGAGAGAGAGAGAGAGAGAGTGAAATAAGAGGGGGACAAGCAGAAACCGCCCTAGCTAAGTATGGGAGCGCACCAACACCTCTTCCACCCCTCCACCCTTCACTCCCCCCCCCACGTTTAGCTGGCCCCATGGGACTGGGTCCACCACAGTTTTAGCTCCAGACGGGACACAATGGGTGGACAAGAAGGCATTGAGGACCCTGAGACCTTGAGAGTGCTGACCTGTCAGTAGCTCACAACGGGCATCTGTGTTACGACGCGCTTCAGATGTTCGCACATTACGCTACTTTACTTCATTAAAATCCTTTTCATATTTATTTTACAAAGGACTTTAGGCTGAAATTATTTTATTTGGAAGATGTCAAATGATCATAATATTATTGCAGTTTTTTTGGGGGGGTGCTTTTACCTTTGCAGGATGATTCACAGGATGAGTGGAGAAGAGGATTTTACAAGCACATCGGCATCATTGTGAGTCACACGTACCATCATACAACTTGCTTTCTGTTGCTGTACTCTAATCCCTCTGGTAGTATTAGATCCAAGCTCACAGTCTATTAGCATATCTGCCAGCAGGGTGATGTAGTGATCGTCTGGACACAAAGACTCACAGGGATGAGCAGGAAACCATAAGGGGACTTTAGGGACCTGACCAGGACGGACTAGAAAGGGAAAGAGAGGACACACCAACAACTGACAGAATAAGACAAACGGACAGAAAGACAGACAAACAGGCAGGCAGGCTTACAAATGATGTGAGTTATTTTTGTCTAGGAATTACATCTTTCTGTTGAAAAAAGAAAATAGCAAAATAAAAAAAGAATACAAAAGAAAAATGTATTGTAGGTCTAGATGTGAGATGAAGATAATGGGGACTGTGCTTGATTCTCAGAAACAAGAAATACTCTATTTTTATGGTGTTTCTGTTCTTTGCTATTTTTGTGTATATTTTTGTAGAAGAACAATGATTTATTGTCTTTTTTTAACCAAAGGAGAGTTTCATTGCTATGCTAATGTTCTGTGGTTTAGTTTAGATATTCAAGAGCAGGATTTTGCATAAGAACATGTGCTTAATAACCATTTTGGTAGTGGAACCCTAAATCATTAAAACCCAAACGTAATCCATAGCGTCAGGCTTTCTACAACAACAGTGGGCGCTGTGCCAAGGAGTCAAGTTCCAGGACAGGTTGGTACTGCATGTGTCAATGACATGTAAAGGTTGAAGGCTCGGTGGGTGGATGCTAACCAGAGGATGTGGAGGAAGGGTGGAGGAGATGTCCTGCTTAGAGTGAGGGAGAGAGGGAGTGAGAGACCTCCCCTTCCCTTTCGGAGAACAGGATGTCAGGGAGGGGGAGAGTGTTCCGCAGGGGAGTGGGGACCGATGGGGGGGTGTCAGAAAAGAGTTGCGTTAGGGCTCAGTCCCACGAAGGTCCCACTTTTAATGGAGATAAGAGCAGGAAAAGGAGCCGAGCCTGAGAGCGAAGGCTCCCGAAGTTTGTTGATCCGGGAGATTCTCTGGGGCTCCCCCAGAAACTGTTAGGGCGCTTATGCTTTGGCCAAACCGACCTGTTGACGTGATCCATATTTGTGATTTCCACTGCTTTCGAACATGAATCGTACGGTATGTTGGCAGACAGCTGAGATCATGTGTTAATATTCTGAAAAGTTGTGATGTTCGCACTGGAAACATTGTTATTTACCAGCCAATCTATAGGAGTGTTTACCAAACAAACAATTATTAGAGAATGTTGGCTATGTGCATCATTAGGCCATGTGCCAATGCTGATAGGATTGAAAGAAACGCACAGCTGCTCTTGGATCAGCTTATGCCATTCAAACTTCACCTTAAAGTAACTGCCCCGGATTTACAGATTTCAATAAAATACAGTACAATCTGTATTTGCCTACAATTTCAGTGAAACTGTTTTTCTTTAAAAAAAAATGTTCTATGCTGAAAAGGTGTGGGCATCCCCAAAAAAATCCAGTATGAATATAGGACTACAACATTTTAGGAGGGGAAAAGATTAGCTTTTTACATTGAGATTTTCACTGGCCAGTAACTTTAATAAATTATTTCAATTCTGGCATGAACCCAATAATAATGCAGTGACTAAATTACAATATTTTACCTGGTATTTAAATGACTTATTTTACCAGGTAAGTTGACAGAGAACCTGTTCTCTTACAGAAACAAACCAAAATGATAATTGTAGAGGGGAGCAGAGGGGATCAAATCAACAACTGAATGCTGAGGATGTCTAGGTGGCCTTGTGGGATTAGATATTTAGCTAGGGCACTGTTAAACACCAATTCTCTTACTTGAAGTGCAGTGGAATCCTGCGTCATAGTGAACACAGAGTCAGAAGCGCTGTTTAACGGAAACCTACACAGGGTAATTCCCTTTCACTGTCCTTTGGTTCTGGGATTTAATCTGTAGGTCTTTAGGAAGATGGCCGGCCCCTACTGGCCCTCTAGTACCTCTCCCAGCATCATCTGGTCTCCCATCCAGGGACAGACCAGGAACAACCCTGACGGTTACACATATCATTGGCTACATTAGACAATTAGTCTAGAGGCAAGATACCTGTAGAACTCAATTGACTGACCGTGAAATTGTTTACTGATTGAAATTGCTTCCATTATATTGGCCCATCTTTCCATGCAGTCATGTTGTTCATTTGAATAATTTTTTAATCCTTTAATCAGGGACGGACTCACACCCGAAACACCAGGAGAATGCAACTGCAATGTAGAAAATAAAACTAATAAAACTAAAGGTACTACTCTGTCACCAGAAGTCTATAGGATGTCACAAAACATTTGAAATCCAATTAGATCACATCTAATTCTGATTGATGTCTCTTGTTTGTAATATTATTTAGACATAATATTTGCATATGACATTAGGCTATAGTCAAAAGCAAGCAACATGTGAAAACCAATTTTGTCTGTAACAAAATAAAATATAAATATATCCGCAAGCGGAAATGGCGGGGTCCTTTCCCTCTAGGACCACCATGGCACCCATTTATTATTAATTCATTGTCATTCATTCCCCATTAACTCCCATTCTTTACCCACTGACTCCCATTCATTCCCAATAGTCACCCCATTTATTACCCTTTAACTCCTCTTCATTCCCTATACACTTCAATTTATTTCCCATTGAACCCAATTCATTCCCCATTGACCTCCTTTCATTCTCAATAGAGTCGTATTAATTCTCTAATGACTTCCTATCACTTCCCAAAGAACCCCATTCATTCCCCAATGACATGCATTTATTCCCCATTCATCTCCATTCATTCCCCATTGACTTCCATTCGTTCCCCATAGACTCCCATTGAATCACCGTAGATTCCCATTTATTCCCTATTGACCTCCATTTATTACCCATTGACTTCAATGCTTTTACCATAGACTCCCGTTGAATCACCATTGACTTCCATTCATTCTTCATTGCCCCCCATTCATTCTTCATAGACTTGCATTCATTCCCCATTGACTTCCATTCATTTCTTTTGGAGGCCCATGCATTTGTTGATTATAGCACCACCATCAGGCCGATCGGCTTGACACTTTGTAGAGGACTTCCTGCTGTAGACCTGAACCCATATGCTAAGTTTGGTTGCAGTAGGCCTCACCATCTTGCATAAAAGAGCATTTGAATTGAGACCACGCCCATAGGAATTCATATCTCATATCAGCCATTCTGTTATAGATATCAACAATCTTTATATCCACACTTTAGATACGCTTTAGGTCCCAAGATACTATATACGAAGCGGCATGAAGATCGGTGCAGAGCTCTAGCTGAAGATAACTTTTTTGTGTTTTAGACAAAATTCAAAATGGCAGAAAATCCAAGATGGCAGACTTTATGGGTTCTTGAGGCAAATTTGTTCCTTGGGTGAAGAGGGACCTGTGGACTGAATTTCAGACCTCTAGGTCATATGGGGTGGAAATGCCAGTGGGGCTTTTGGTGCGACTTAGATTACTTATTATAACGTTTCCTAGGGGTCAATTGGACCCATAGTTTAATAGATATATTTGGCAGACGGTAATATACACATGGGCCAAGTGGCGTGTCAGTAGCGCATGCCATCTCACGGGAATATGCGTCGGAAAAAAAGTCTTATAATAATAATAATCCTAACAATATTAATAGGGCACCTTGAGCCCCTTCGGGGCAAGGACCCCTAAAAACGCATTTTTAGGATACACTGCTAGCGGAAGATAAATCTATATAAAAAGGCCACATAAACTTTGTCTGTAGATTTTAAAGACTTATGGATACGTTGGCCGGTCTACTACGGAATCTACCAGTTATATTTTTATTTTGTTTTTATTCTATTTCTGTTTTTCTATGTTTTACCAATCGTTAAATGATTTTTCTGTAATGCAAGTTCTGGTGCTGTCAGAGGCATAACCTCTGTGTAAATGTAACAATCTGCTGATGACGGATAATCCAAGTACTTGTGCTGCTGTTGTAATTTAGATATCGATGCAGGATATTATCTCACAAAAGGTCTGAAGAGTTTATCTAAGCGCTGGAGCATGAGGGTTGAGATACCGGGGTGGTGCAGTAAACAGTTCTGGGATATGTAATGCATCAAGGATGAACATAAAATTAATGTGCAGACATGGTAAAAATGTTCCCCTGCAGACAGCCGGGTAAGACATCGATGCAGAGATTATCTCACAAAGGGCCCAGGGGTTCATCCAAGTGCTGGAGTGCAAGGATGAGATACCGGGCTGGAGAGTCTCCCTGGAGGTAATCTGACTGTTTTTATTCTATTGCATTTTTATATTTTTCTTTTCTTTGTAAAGCACATTGAATTGCTTCTATGTATGAACTGTGCTATATAAATAAACTTGCTTGCTTGCACAAACCACAACCACAGACCAAAATGAATCTGTTTTATCAATCTGGTCAATGCCTTATGTCTATCTTTCTTTCACTCCCTCTCTAACACCACTTTTCAGCATATTGCTTTCTCAAATTAACTCTTTTGCGTCGCAATTCGAGATTTCTAGAAATACATTGTATGCAAGCAAGCTAAACCGAGACGGTACAGCTTTCTTTACTCGGCATGCAGGGCTTCAATCAGCGATCCACTGAACACTATGAAAACTATAGCCTACGAAACAACTACTTCAAGGTCTCTGAGCGACTGATGTAACTGATTGAAGTGCTTTCAGCGCCAACCAGTAACCGACTAGCCATTTCAAACCCGTTACACAAGTAACGAAATATGGAATCCCATTACTTGAATAATAACACCCCTCCCCTATGGCCTAAAATGCATGAGCTCTATCGTCTTTATGCAGATTTCCTCTTTAGAGTTTTGTATTCAACTTGCCACCCATAGAAATATAACATGCCAATGTTTCAAATGACTGGCTTTTGTATGCTCATATGCAAATGTTTTTGTGTTTGTGTGTAGGGACATAATTCCGCTCTGCGATGTCAGGCATGTCTGCCTATCTGTGAGAGGACTGAAGAACACCATGTGGACATTGGGTTAAGATAAAGTTGAACTTGGGGGTATTCAGTTGAAAATGTGACTCATAGCAGAAAAATAACGGGACTATGTACAGCTGTAAATAACTGTATGATGAAATTATTTTCTCTATTGATTACTTAGCGAGATTGTGAGACTGAGCACACATCTGTTACAGCAACATATTACAATACACAGAAAACTTCTACAGTGCCAGTCTGCTTCCAACGTTGTTTTGAATTAGGCCTAAATGTAGTATTTTGACAATTATGACAAATAATCATTAACATATTGTAATATGGGGCAAGACAGCCCCCTAAGATCAATGTCTATTTATTGAAACAAAAAAGAAAAGTTTAGTGATTTTTTTGTATGTTGAGGATTGCTATGCTTAGGGTAATGGATTATAAAGTAAAATAAATGGCTACAGTTAACAGATTAATTTGTATTTAATCAAATGTATTTTTAGGAAAGGTGCATTTTTTCCAGCTACTGGTGTAAGATACACCCCCATGGGGTTAGTTGCCCCTGGGGAATCTGAACCCAATAGAAAATAATGCCTAAGGGTTTTTAAGAATTGGCCCAGTTTATTGACACCACTAACATTTTCCTTACACGCCATTTCATACAGTTAAACTAAACTTGTTATCATTTAAATAAAGCAATGTTTTAAATCCCAGCAGTCCTTAAAATAAGATACAGAAGAAAATGTTTTTAATAGTTGGCTGAGATGGCGTGATGATACAGAGGACATTTGTAGTTGATTAAGACTAGTGGCAACCAGAGGAGGTGTTAAAAAAATTATAGTGACATTTTGTGTTTTTTGTGAGAGTTACATGGGGGGGTCGTCTTACCACAGGGGGCGTCTTACCCCATGTTACCTTACCTATGGTCATTTTGAATTGTGAATATGATAATAAAAATGCTTGGTGAGGTGATGCTTTACATAGTACAAAATAAATTGATTTGGTCATTTTGTTCTTGTGTTGCTGAATTCTTAACTTTGCAATTGCGGCTATCTGCATCACGCCTGTTGCAACATGGACACATCATTAAGTGTTTATTAACCTGTGCCCCCACATTGCGTGTTTGCGTCCTATCTGAACGCTTTGACACTTCAGCATCTTTGGTATTTCCGATAGAAGAGCATTTCCCTGTCGATGTCCAGTGCTGAAGGATGCTTTACTATGAAACCTAAAAAACAATTGAATAGAAGGAAGCGCTGGTCACTGACTTTTTCCTCCCCAGAAGGCCACTTCCCTTTAACGCTTCAACTCTGCTCATCTAAATCTAGCGGACGCGGCAACTGTTACAAGTTGTAGAGTGAAATGGATACTTTGGGTTTCTTTATATTTATACTTCAGTTTTCTTCAACAAGTAAGTAGGTTATCTTTAAATTTGTCTGATAATTTACATGCTGACTAATTGAGTAACAATCAATTTTCCTGTGCGTGAAAACAACGGAAATGTTAGTTCCTTCTTATCTCTAGCCTACATGAAATTGAAAGCGTTTTTGATTAAGGTTAAACCAAATGTTATGATAGAAGTTGGCTATATCGCACTATAACAGTAAATGGTAGATTATTTGACAGATTATTTTTACTGGATGTTGAGCATCCACTTCTTGACCTCAGATGATGAGGGATGTGTTATAACAAATTACCTGTATGAATGAGCGATAATGAAAAAAGCGCCCCTTTCAATCAGATAAAACAGTTGTCCTATAGGCAATGTTTAAAAAAAATGAGGGCAATATCCTACCGTAAGACTTTTCGTATATGTATCTGTCTGTATGTGACAGTTTTGGTTTTATGAATTTTAAAAATGACATCAGTGATTTTTAATTGCTTTTGGAATTATAATAATCATAATAGTCTCGTTTGCAGCTTTTCAGTGATTGTTAATACCCCAGCATTGACCATGAGTTTTTATCTCCATTTAGATGGTTTCCTTATTGTACATACAACAAAGAAATTGTGTCTGTCAACCCTCAAAACGAGGGTGATCCTCGCCAAATGCAATGTCACCCGTCCAGATCAACAATGGGAATGGACGAAAGATATGAAGTTGCATCACACACATTCATCGGACTGTCTCTGGGTCAATCCGAGCAATGTGATACCTTCGCACGCGCGTCTTGCCTCGATCAGGCACTGTGACAGCGCACCTACTTGGAAATGCTACGACAACCGGGGGACTTTTGGGTTAGCGGAGAAGCAAATGTACCTGAAGAAACAAGGTTCAATGGTTGCGATCAGAGGAGACCCAAGTTATTCAAACTGGACTAAGTATGAAGAAGTTGATTCTGGAGGGAAACAATTGATGACAAACTTATGTCAGGGCAAAGGTGAGTGGTCTACTGAAGAATTGAAACTGCTTTTGTTATATCTTTCAGAGCCATTCGGTGTCCTCCAGAATCAGGCTATTGGACACCTTAGTAAATATGAGCAAAATAGCTTATGACTATGTTATTGTCTTGAGGTTCGTCTTAAGCTCAAAATAAGAGAGGCATCTAACCTATAATTGAGGTAAAATTAGTTATTAATAAAAAAATCCTCAGTAATCCTCAGGGCCCTGGTGCAGCCACATCCCCGATAGTTACACCAGTGCTCATAGCCTATTGGGGGTAGTTAATGAGATTTGGTTGGCGTTGCAGCTGCCGCCTACTCACATGCCAAAACATTTTCATTGCCCCTTTCTTGAAGGCCACTAAACATTTTAAGTTGTAAAGCTAATTTCACATTCTTCAATTGGGGAGAGAAACAATACAATCATTTATAAAAAAGTATAATGCAATGTACAGTTAGGTCCGGAAATAACTGGACACTGACACAGGTTTTGTTATTTTGTCTGTTCACCAAAACGTCTTCAAGTTAAAGTTAAATAATGAATAGGGGCTTGAAGTGCAGTCTCTCGGCTTTAATTTGAGGGTATTCACATCCAAATTGGAGGGTTTAGGAATTACAGCTCTTTATTATGTAGCCCCTCTTTTTCAAGGGACCAAAAGTAATTGGACAATTGACTCAAAAGCTGTTTCATAAACAGGTTTGGGCTATTCCTTCGTTATTTCGTCATCAATTAAGCAGGTAAAAGGTCTGGAGTTGCTTCCAGGTGTGGCATTTGTATTTGGAAGCTGTTGCTGTGAACCCACAACATGTGGTCAAAGGAGCTCTCAAGGCAAGTGAAACAGGCCATCCTTAGACTGCAAAAACAAAAATCCATCAGAGAGATAGCAGGAACACTAGGAGTGGCCAAATCAACAGTTTGGTACATTCTGAGAAAAAAAGAACACACGGGTGAGCTCTGCAGCACAAAAAAAACCTGGATGACCATGGAAGACAACAGTGGTGGATGATCATAGGATCCTTTCCATGGTAAAGAAAAACCCCTTCACAACATCCAGCCAAGTGAAGAACACTCTCCAGGAGGTAGGCATATCATTATCCAAGTCTACCATAAAGACAAGACTTCACAAGAGCAAATACAGAGGGTTTACCACAAGGTGCAAACCATACATAAGCCTCAAGAATAGAAAGACCAGATTAGACTTTGCCAAAAAACATCTAAAAAAGCCAGCCCAGTTCTGGAACAGCCTTCTTTGGACAGATGAAATTAAGATAACCTGTACCAGAATGATGGGAAGAAAAAAGTATGGAGAAGGCTTGGAACGGCTCATGATCCAAAGCATACCACATCATCTGTAAAACATGGTGGAGGCAGTGATGGCATGGTTTCCAATGGCACTAGGTCACTAGTGTTTATTGATGATGTGACAGAAGACAGAAGCTGCCGGATGAATTCTGAAGTGTATAGGGATAAATTGTCAGCTCAGATTCAGCGAAATTCAGCGAAGTTGATTGGACGCCGCTTCACTTTAAAGATGGATCATGACCCAAAACATACAGTGAAAGTATGTTTTTAGGGAAAAGAAGTGGAATATTTTGCAATGGCCTAGTCAATCACCTGATCTCAACCAGATCAAGCATGCATTTCACTTGCTGAAGACAAAACTTAAGGCAGAAAAACCCATGAACAAACAACAACTGAAGATAGCTGCAGTAAAAGCCTGGCAAAGCATCACAAAGGAGGAAACCCAAAGTTTGGTGATGATTAAGTCTGCACTTAAATTGCATCTCGGTTGTTTCATTTCAAATCCATTGTGGTGGCGTACAGAGTCAAAATTATAAAAATTGTGTCCGTGTCTAAATATTTCCAGACCTAACTGTAATTCTAATTATTTTGTCATACTTGAAAAATCCTTTCTTTTGAAATGCTGCAGCAAATTGCCTGCAGTTCTATCCATTTTACCATGGAGAGACATTTTTGTTTTTAAAACAAATTTCTTACTATTCCACACATAGCACGCAAAGAGTGCCATGTTAATGTGATATAAGCAAAGAATGTGTGGCACAAATTCGTCAAGGCCCCTGGAAAGGTGTCCTGCATGTTGGTATGCCTGACATCTATGCCAAACTAAGTTCTAATCAAAATTAAATATCCATAATGATATTATAGAGAAGTAATGACTATCTGGAGGCCATAATTAACTGCCTAATCAGCCTATGTGTCAGGCTGGCCCTGATCACTGCTATTTCTGTGTATACAACAACCTAACCTACATTGTTTCAGTGTAGTAGCCTTGCCTTGGTGGATATTATGACTTTTTCTTCCTCAGAAGTTTGATAAGGACATACCTTGTAAAATGGTATGGCCCAAACCATGGAATTAAATACAGGTAGTAGTAGTAGCTCAAACTCAAAATCACATAAACGACTACATAAACTGTTTTTTTTTATTGGTGCATATTTAAAGCCAGGGAAAGCAAAAATAAATAAGCTAAAGAAGCAATCACACCCTGTCTGATGTTAATCAGATGCGGTTGAGGAAAGCAGATGATCACCCTCTTGATACTGACTTCGCTGAACATTGTGGTCAAGTTTGTGTTTTACAGCCCACTCACTCGGCCAGGAAAAACGTCAGCAGTGTTCTTCCTGTGAAAGTTACGGTCATACAGGAGACGTGAGTCTCTCAATGTCACAGTTCATAAAAAAGGAATGTAACTGGAAGGTTTGTGCTAAATGTTTACGAAAGGTTAATTCAAATCAGCATATACTTTTTTCCTTCTTTTTTGACCATTCATAAAATCATTTACCTACATAGATAACATCAGTTTCATGCTCAAAGGTAAAAAATAAAAATATTGTTTGCTGGATGAATTAATGACATTATGAACCATATTTTACTGTTATTACATTTAAACTAATATACTGATTATGTAAGTCTGGAAAAACACCCGGTGGCAACCAGGAACTAGGTCAAAAAGTGTCAAAATCTTTAAAATTCACTTCTAAGAACATTGTGGTTGATTAGATTGCTGACTGCAAACAAACAATATCTTGACTTCATGACAGTGTTGTCAATCTAGAAGTATATTAATTTTCCTTTTTTTCATCACATGGTCATACAATGAGAAGTAGAGTAATGTGTATACTTGTAATGTAAGTGATTTGGAACCTTGGTTATTAGTATGTATAAAGAAAACTTTACTTCAAAAGGTGCTTTGTGTTCCACAGCAACTTGAATACAAAACACATACCTGACTGCTTACACACATTTTACCAATATATTATCCAGCTGTATGTAAGTCACTGTACAGCTCTGTCAAATCCTAGTCATCCCTCTTTTTCCCAGGTTCCACCACAACCTCATCCACTTCAATGTATTCATCCACACACAAACCAACCGAATACACCAGAACAGACCGGGCCATCAAAAGGACCCATATAAACACACAGTCATCCAACACCGTGTGGGCTGATAACAGGACTACCCGGCATCTCTCTACTTCAGGAGTTCCCATCACAATATCCAACAGGGTGAACACCTTTAATGAGTCCTTGGTAGCCACACACACTAATGACCTTCTCAAGACTCGGACAAGAAGGACGGCCACAATGAGTCTCATACCCAGTTCCGTCTCAAGGGCTGTCGCGACTTCAGGGGTACCACTCACCGTCCACGCTATCTCATCCAGTCCGGCTATGTCCACAGCTGACTCTGCTTCAGACCAATCACTGAGTGCTACCACCCAAAAGGTTTTCCTCGTCTCAAGGACCAAGGCCAAGGCTCCGTCAGTAAACCAGAAAACGACCAGCTCCACCCATCATGTAGATAAGCTGGTGTCAACCACAGCTGCTGCCATGACTGCGGTTTTCTCTGCAATTTCCTCAGTGGCTGACTCAAGAACTGAAACAGATCCATCTACAACCAGATTCACAACAGTGCTGACTACAACGTCTTCTGCCCATACCAGTGTTACTGTTGCCCGAACAGTGAAGTCGAAATCTAAATTTCCCTTTAATGTAGCCCCACACATAACAGCCCCACCCACTGTAACCTCAACTCCGGCCATGCCCTTCTCAGCTCCACCTTCAAAATCATCAACGTCACCCAAAACCTCTCCAAGAAAGACTGTAGGCAGACCGACAAATTATATAGCCCCACCAACAACCTCCACCGGCCCCTCATATACCTCTTCAACTGCACCCGCAAACCCCCCAGTCGCATCAACGGCAGCCTCAGCCACAGCGACAACAAACCAACCCACAGGTCCCAGAACCAGACCCACAGCTACAGCTCCACCCTCAACTACCACAGCCGCACCAAGAACTATCACAACCACATCCACAACAACTTCAGCTCCACCCCCAACTACCACAAGCACACCTGGAACTACAATTTCACCAACAACAAGTACGGCACAGACGACAGAGGTGACCAGCACCCCACAGGTGAGAGATAATGAGATTCACTTGAAATGAACATGATGATAAACTTCTATTGATTTACACTGATGATCTGAGGTGAGTTTTATTTTTAAATGTGATCGTTAAGATTTGACATTAAAGAGGTGATGCTCAGAACAAGCGTTCTGATAAAAGGGCTTTATTTTGGCAATGAGGCACGAAGTGGTGTGGTATATGGCCAATATACCACAGCTCATAGCTGTTCTTAGAAATGGTGCACCCTAGACTTCATATGTTGTTCATATTCCCCAAACCTCAGAAATGCCATAATGCTATTAATAATTGGATAAAAATGCAATTAGAACAATACAAATAAATGTTGTCATACCCCTGAATAAGGTCTCATATACCACCACCTTTAACCAGCAGTCAGAGATTGAACCACCTTGTTAATAACAACATAAATAATCTGTAATCACAGTTATAGGCTGCAATTATATATTCATGCCTGCTTTGACTTGTACCCTTATACCACATCCTATGGATGTTAGTTTAGCTGGACCTCAAGGTTGTTAGACATCGAAAGTCAAGGCAGGCAGCCAAGAAGGAAAGAAGGTGGGGTATCATGTCGAGCTTGGGAGGGGGGGCTGCTCAAGGTGCTGCTGTCCAGACCCAAGTCAAAGTTAGAGCTCAGAGAAATAGGATAAGTCCACTGTAGTTAGATAAAGTTGGTGGACTGTGTGTGGTTAGGTGACCTGATTTGAAATACATTTTCCTGAGCTGCCTGTCTAAAAGCAGGTTAAGGTAGCGTGGAAAGAGATTGTACGTCCTCAATTTTGCGCTGATTTTCTACTACAAAATACAAACGAGATTCCACGCTTTGTTAGGCGCGAGACACTAAAAGCGTCCAGCAAGCAAACGTGAAATTCATAATAGAAATACAAGTTCGTTTATGGAATGATTATGACAACCTATTTTGGGATATACTTAATATGTTTTATATTGTTTATTAACCAAACGGATTTAAATCAACGACCGCAATGTTCAGATGTGCAACTGTTACTTTGTTAGTTTGTTTTTTGTGGAATTTTGTCGAGGTGAGCTATTGTCCTTATAAATGTAATTTACTATTTGCTTGGACACCTTTTTACTTTACTGATGCCTTTATTTGTTCATTTCAGGCCGAGATCACTGAAGCGGTCAAGTGTTCATTTTACCTGACTGAAACAAGCGCCGGTACGGATTCCGTTAGTCTAAAATTAACAACAACAGGAGAAGAGTGTAACTTCGCTGTTTTTTATGATACTAGGCGATCCTATATAACGGATTGTGATCGTAATGGGGAGCACAGTAAAGAGTTTATCTGCAATATAAGAAATTTGGAACCTGGGACTTTGCATCACTTCAAAGTTATATCGAAGACTGATGGAGAGAAACGCAATGTATCACTGCGAACAGGTAAGCGTTTGCAAATTAAAATAAATTTGTGCTTCTATTATATACTTCTGAATATCAGAAAATATCGAGTCTGGGAATATATGCTTATGCTTTAGTCTGTTTGTCTTTGTTTACTCTGATTCTACTGATTCTGTTTCGTAAACTATATTATACGCCTGATTAAATAAACGGTGAAATACAAATAGTATTATATCAAAATGTTTTACCCACTAGGGCGGTTATCTAAATTATTGCATCTTTGCATCTACAAGTGTGTCTGTTAGTTGTCTCTTTGTTGATGTTTTATTCCACATTGGGTATTTGCAAAAACAATTACACCTGTATGACAATGTATATTACAACAATTATAATTTCTACATAATTCTACAGTAGTATTTAATATATTAAGAGATTACTTTAAATAGCATGCTTCATTATATTCACTTTTTTATTAACTGTTTCAAATTTGCCCAGCATGTTTTATGGTGCACTGATTCTGAATAGATTCTATGCATTTCTTTGATAATGAACAGAGAATAGAGAGCTCCTGTGCCAGCATCTGTGTGTAATTTCAGTACACTTTATTCGCTTTACATCCTTTGTTTCATCCTTTGTATGTCACTAAGACCACAACCTTGAATTGTTGGCCCAAAATCTAAAACCAAAGAACCTTTCAGGTCAGTGGTCTCAATATTTTAGATTAGAACCCTGGACATTCTGGAACTTGCTGCTCCAATCATCTAAGGCAGCAGAGGTCAGTAACAATGCGGAGCATCTAATCTTCAAGTGTTTGTTTCCAGACAGATCTCCCTCTCCCCAGAGCCACTTCCCGGCAAGCATTGTTTCTTTGTTCTAGCGGATGCAGAAGGCCTCAATGATTTGTTTTCACGGGACAGACAGAATAGACTGAGAGTGCACTCAAGAACTTTGCATTTAATGTGCTCAGGCTTTTTGTATGTCCTTGTGAGTGGACTGTAAACAAAGTTGTTTCATTGTTGTAATAATAAACCACACTTATTGTGTTATGTACCTTTTAGATGCTACAACCCTGTTTCCCAAAAGTTTGGACGCTGCGTAAAATGTAAATAAAAACAAAATGCAATGATGTGCAAATTATTTAATCCCAATATTGAATAAACAATATTACAAAGACAACATATCAAATGTTGAAACTGAGAAATTTTATTGTTTTTAGAAAAATACATGCCCATTTTGAACTTTATGCCAGCAACACGTTTCAAAAATGTTGGGACAGAGGGCATGTCTACCACTGTGTTGCATCACCACTTCTTTTAACAAATACTCTCCAAGCATTTGGGAACTGAGGAGACCAATTGCTGTAGTTTTGAAAGTGGAATGCTGTTCCATTCTAGCTTGATATAGGATTGCAGCTGCTCAACAGTCTCCTTTGCTGTTTTTGACGTTTAATAATGTGCCAAATGTTTTCAATGGGTGACAGGTCTGGACTGCAAGCAGGCCAGTTTAGCACCCACACTCTTTGCTACAGAGCCATGCTGTTGTGATACATGCAGAATGTGGTTTGGCATTTTCCTGCTGAAATAAGCAAGGCCTTCCCTGAAAAAGACGTCACCTGGATGGCAGCAAATGTTGCTCCAAAACCTGCATATATTGTTCAACATTAATGGTGCCTTCACAGATGTGCAGGTCACCCATGCCATGTACACTAATGCACCCCCATACCATCATGGATGCTGGCTTTTGAACTGTATGCTGATAACAAGCCGGATGGTCCCTCTCCTCTTTAGCCCAGAGGATGGTTTCCCAAAAATTCCCAAAAAAAAAATTCCCAAAAAGAATCACACATTTTGATTCGTCAGACCACAGGACAGTTTTCCTCTTCACCTCAGTCCATCTAAAATTATCTCTGGCTCAGAGAAGGCGCCAGTGTTTCTAGATGTTGTTTATATCTGGTTTCTTCTTTGCATGGTAGAATTTTAACTTGCATTTGTGGATGCTGCGAAGTATAGTGTTCACAGACAATGGTTTTCGGAAATGTTCCTGAGCCCATGCAGTGATGTCCACTACAGCCCATGCAGTGATGTCCACTATCATATCTGTTTTTAATGAAGTACTGCCTGAGGGCCTTGAGATCACATCCATCCAATATTGGTTTTCTGCCTTTTCCCTTGCGTACAGCGATTCTTCTGGATTCTCTGAATATTTTAATGATATTGTGTAGATGAGATTTCTTTGTAATTTTGCATTGTGATACATTATTCTTGAATTGTCGCACTATTTTCCCGCACAGTCTTTCACAGAGTGGTGAACCCCTCCCCATCTTTAATTCTGAAAGACTCATCCTCTCTGGGATGCTCTTTTTTTATCCAATCATGTTACTGGCCTGTTGCCAACCAACCTAATTAGTTGTGAGATGTTCCACCAGGTTTAGTTTTTTAGCATAACACAACTTTTCCAGTCTTTAGTTGCCAATGTCCCACCTTTTTTGAAACGTGTTGCTGGCATCAAATTGAAATTGGGCATATAACATTTCTCAGTTTCAACATTTGAGATGCTGTCTTTGTACTATTTTCTATTGAATATAGGGTTTCAATGATTTGCACATCATTGCATTCTGTTTTTCTTTACAGTTGACACCGCATCCCAACATTTTTGGGAACTGGGTTGTATATACTCTAACCGTCTTATCAAGGTTCCTGGGTTTTCAGAATGTATATTTGTTTTTATTTGAAAAAAATTAGTTATCATGATTTTCCCCAAAATTTCTTGATATCAATTCTTCACTATGGCCCCACTTCATCGCAGCAATTCACCACCAGCTCAGAGCAGTCAATGTGGAGATGTGTGTCATCAGAAAGGAGCTCATTCTCCATTCTTCCATTTTGATTGAGCTTAAGCAAGATTCAAACCACGGTCATGCAATGAGGCAGCTTAACTGAAGAGCAGCGACTTTAATGCTGCGCCATTCAAGGGGCCCTATAGTGTGTTGTTTCTAGTTTTGATTCAAGTGTTAAAATCATTCTGTCAGAGAGAAATGAACACTGTTGTAAAAAAACCCTGCAGTTTTATTGTTCCAAAGTCTCATAAAGACCAAGCTATCATTATATTTTCTGTGTTTTAATGCGTAATAGATTTTCAGGGTTCTTTTGAGTATCTATGGTTTCACATGTACATTCATTCATTAATCTCATGTTTCACAAAGATCAATTACTTATTTTTATCACTTGCACAGATTTATTGTATCTGTTACAGAAATGGTTGTACCAGCTTAAATCGTAGTCTGCCATAGTCCGCCGAATAAATGTGCCTTACCCTTACAGTCAGTCTGAATGCAGGTTGGGGTTGAATGGACATTTTTACAGTTGAATGTCCTAACTGGATGGCACTGTGTTGCTTTAAAACTTACGTTATACATTTAAAAATTACACATTTTCAAAATAATGTCAGACTAGGAATAGAATCTGGTGCAAGCCAAAGGCTTTTCAAAAGAAATAATTCAACAACCATGTCTCTGTCACTAAATAATACGGTAATGGGTGGTGACTCTTCAATAAACTCGAAAAGAAAAAGCACCTGTGAAATACAAAAACACATACAGTATATTTAACATCATAAAATAGTAAAATAGTTCACAGTAGAGTGAGAGGCCGTTAATGACTCTATAGTATATTCTGAATTTCATGTCGGTCTTGAAAATATCCTACTCTGTATTGGGTCACAGAAAAACAGTCAGATAGTTAGCATTAAACACTTCTAAAAGTGTAGAATGCATTTTGTTCGAGAGTGGAAGCATACGCACGCCCACATTATGTCAAAAGCACCGCCACATCATCCTACCATTTTGCAGCGTAGGATTACAGGTCAGTGTCCCTTAATGTCCTTGGGGTTCTTCTTAGTGGGCTATGTGGTTCCTTGGGTTCTGGTGGATGGCCCCTAGAGAGGAAGCCAAAATTAGGAAAGGGTAAGAATTCATAATTGAGCAACGGGGGGCACCAACTGCCTGGCCATCCTGCTCCTCTATGTTCCCTTAAATTTGGCTTTGTTTTTATCGTTTCCTGTAAGGCTTGCTCCGAGTCCAAAACGCACGCAGGCTTCCCTGACAATCCATAACAATCTTATCGCTCCCTTCCATCGGTGGCATGCACCACTAGCCTTCAGTTGAAGCACAAAGACAGGATACAAAGACTCTGTGTGCATTTCTCCTAGTTGTGTAATATTGATGTGCATTTAAATGTGTATATGTATAACATTACATTACATGCTGGTCAAATTGAAAGACACTTTTATTCACAGCGACTTATACGGCACAATGACAGATTTTCACCTTGTCAGTTTGTGGTTTCGAACCAGCAACCCTTCAGTCACCCAATACCATTATGTGCCACCCTGATACCTTGCTAGCAATACTAACCCACTCTCTCTTTCTCTCTCCTGTTGTTCTTTATATCTCTCTCTGCAGATCCTGTGGGTCCATCCAGGTTGGATGTGGTACCAGAGTCGGTCCAGAATATTCTTCCTGGTCAGGACAGCTCCAGAGGCTTGCTCGTATCCTGGCCTCGGTCTCACGGGCAGGTCGACTGGTATGACCTCACACTACAGGACACCAAAACAGGGGCGAGCCGCAGTACTCGTGTCATGGGCACTGCTGCCCCTCAGTCAGGCTTCAGTGCCCTCATCCCTGGCACCCTCTATGCCCTCAAACTGGTGGCAACAGCTGGTAATAAAACCGCCCTACCAGTTCTGGCCAGTGCAGCTACAGGTGAATGACTTTATTACTGGTTTGCAGTTGTTTGACAAGTCCTCTGCTTCCATATGATTTTATCTACCACTTTTCTAGGACTTAGATAGCATTAAGACTTCCTGATCTACCATGTATTGTCATCAACAGGCATCTAACTGACACTGACCACTGTGTTTTTGTTCTCAAGCTCCGTCAGCCATCAGCGGCCTCCACCTCTCAGCCACCTCCAGCAGCATGACAGTTTCCTGGCAGCCTGGCCCAGGCAGGAGAGAACGTTTCAGGGTTCTACTGAGGGACCAACAGGGCAGCCTGGTCAAGAACGTAACCGTGAAGAGCAGTGTCACCTCCCACAACCTTGACAACCTTCTACCTGGGACCCTGTACACAGTTACTGTGATGACAGAGGCTGAAGGCCTGCAGAATTCCGTCTTCAAACAAGCAGTCACAGGTAGGGTAACAGTCACCGAGGAAACGTGGCATTCTAATTCTGTTTGGGTGCTAAGGGAATTCTATGGGTGTGACCTACAGATTGAAGTATTTATCATCATTTAATTTGAGCGATACATTCCCTTGGCATCTTTCCAATGAATCTCATCGTGTTGTCCAGCAACAACAGCACTTTTCCCTAGAAGAACAAGAAGCTAACCATCTAGTACAATACTAACTGTTCTGCCCAAAAATTCTGTGTAGTATTGAGTAAGCTCAGATGCTGCTGCTGAATGTAGAGGTGCCCAGGAAACATAGGGAGGTGTTGAGGAAAAAGATTTGTTGGTAGATTAAGCTAATTAAGCCAATGCCTATCATACCGAGAGTTTTTCAAAGCTTCCTTATTGGCTGACAAAGCCCAAGATTGACGTAATTGTTCCACCAGACCTTCCTAGCATTTCAAATCAAAGGTTATTCTAAGTGTAGACTTAGTGTCAAATGTTTACCTAGTGGTCCGTTTACTTAAAGGAAAATTTAAAGAACGTAGTATGGGAAAAAATTAAATTATATTTTAAAATGTATAAGATAGAAAACATTAAAGCAACTAAAATACAAAGCTCGTACAAATGGGACCATCAAATGACTAAACCTCTGGGCAATGGTCGGCAACAGTCGGCCTGCAGGTCGGCAATTTGTTTCAGCCCTCATAAGTACATTTTATTTCTTCAGAAAAAGAAATGTGATGGTGATTTATTATTCTTCGAATTATCACACAGTTCAACATTTATGAGTTTTCCCCATAAAACCTGTTTTTTCCTGATCCACCCTTCGTTTAAGATATTTTAAGGGGGTCATTTTCTCTTGCTAGAAAACTAATGATTTTCAGGTTATTTTTCCCACTAATGAACACACAGAGAAATAGACCTACAGTACGTCTCCACGAAAATAACAATTATATAATTGATTGTAGGCCTGTGTTGCTGATTCTACAAGAGTAATTAGATGTAAATTATTATTTATAAGTTAACGTCCTCTTTTTTTGCCAATAGATTATTACAATTAGCCAACACATGAATACAGTGGATATAAAAAGTCTACACACCCCTTTTAAAATGGCAGGTTCTTGTGATGTAAAAGAATGAGACAAAGATAAATCATGTCAGAACTTTTTCCACCTTTAATGTGACCTACAATGTGAACAATTCAATTGAAAAACAAACTGAAATCTTTGAGGGGAAAATAAAAAACTCACAATAACTTGGTTGCATAAGTTTGCACACCCTTAAACTAATACTTTGTTGAAGCACCTTTTGATTTTTATTACAGAACTCAGTTTTTTTGGTAGGAGTCTATTAGCATGGCACATCTTGACGTG
The DNA here is from genome assembly GCA_016801175.1 of Esox masquinongy. Classification (NCBI taxonomy): domain Eukaryota; kingdom Metazoa; phylum Chordata; class Actinopteri; order Esociformes; family Esocidae; genus Esox; species Esox masquinongy. The sequence continues at coordinate 129,940 of JACXGI010000520.1, forward strand.
GCAATATTTGCCCACTCTTCTTTGCAAAAGCGCTCCAAATCTGTCAGATTGCGAGGACATCTCCTGTGCACAGCCCTCTTCAGATCACCCCACAGATGTTCAATTGGAATCAGGTCTGGGCTCTGGCTGGGCCATTCCAAAACGTTAATCTTGTTCTGGTGAAGCCATGCTTTTGTGTATTTGGGTGTGTGGTTTGGGTTGTTGTCGTGCTGAAAGGGGAACTTCCTCTTCATCTTCAGCTTTCTAACAGACGGCTGAAGGTTTTGTGCCAAAATTGCCTGGTATTTGGAATTCTTCATAATTCCCTCCACCCTGACTAAGGCCCCGGTTTCAGCTGAAGAAAAACAGCCCAAAGGCATGATGCTGCCACCACCATGCTTCACTGTGGGTATGGTGTTTTTTGGGTGTGGTGCAGTGTTGTTTTTGCGCCAAACATACCTTTTGGAATTATGGCCAAAAAGTTCAACCTTGGTTTCATCAGACCATAACATATTTTCCCATGTGCTTTTGGGGGACTTGATGTTTGTTTTTGCAAACTTCAGCCGGGCTTGGATGTTTTTCTTTGTAAGAAAAGGCTTCCGTCTTGCCACCCTACCCCATAGCCCATTCATATGAAAAATACGGGAGATTGTTGTCACATATAACACACAGCCAGTACTTGCCAGAAATTCCTGCAGTTCCTTTAATGTTGCTGTAGGTCTCTTGGAAGCCTCCCTGACCAGTTTTCTTCTCATCTTTTCATCAATTTTGGAAGGACGTCCAGTTCTTGGTAATGTCTCTGTTGTGCCATATTTTCTCCACTTGATGATGACTGTCTTCACTGTGTTCCATGGTATATCTAATGCTTTGGAAATTCTTTTGTACCCTTCTCCTGACTGATATCTTTCAACAATGAGATCCCTCTGATGCTTTGAAAGCTCTCTGTGGACCATGGCTTTTGCTCTGAGATGCAACTAAGAAAATGTCAGGAAAATCCTACTAGAACAGCTGAACTTTATTTGTGATTAATCAGAGTCACTTTAAATGATGGCAGGTGTGTAATGATTTCTATTTAACATGAGTTTGAATGTGATTGGTTAATTCTGAACATAGCCACATCCCCAGTTATAAGAGGGTGTGCACACTTATGCAACCAGGTTAATGTAAGGTTTTTATTTTTCATTTTTCCCCCTCAAAGATTTCAGTTTGTTTTTCAATTGAATTGTTCACATTATAGGTCACATTAAAAGTGGAAAAAGGTCTGACATGATTTGTCTTTGTCTCATTCTTTTACATCACAAAAACTTGGCATTTTCACAGGTGTGTGTAGACTATTTATATCCACTGTATGTGCCTATTATAGCCAGTTCGTCCATGCACTGATGAAACTCTGAGACAATGACATTATGTATTCATGTATATTTGTAATGTATTAAATTTTTGCTTTCAAAAGGCTCACACAAAACTGTGTAATAAAACATGCCCAGAACAGCTACAGGTGAATGACTTCATTGCTGGTTTTCAGTTATTTTTCTTGTCCCCTGTTGTCACATAATTGTATCTAGGATCTCTTCAACTATAGTGCGTGTAGGATGAAAACAAGTCTGTACCATATTTTACTTACATGCTGGTACCCTCTGTCCTTTTACCAGACTCCAATCTTAATACCCACGTCAACAATAACCTACCACTTTTCTTGGATTTGGAATTGAAATAATTCCTGATAAACCATGTCTTGAAAGACATTAAAAGGCATCTAACTGATACTGACCACTGTACTGTGTCTTTGTTCTCAAGCTCCGTCAGCCATCAGCGGCCTCCACCTCTCAGCCACCTCCATCAGCATGACAGTTTCCTGGCAGCCTGGCCCAGGCAGGAGAGAGCATTTCAGGGTTCTGCTGAGGGACCAACAGGGCAGCCTGGTCAAGAACGTAACCGTGAAGAGCAGTGTCACCTCCCACAGCCTTGACAACCTTCTACCTGGGACCCTGTACACAGTTACCGTGGTGACAGAGGCTGAAGGCCTGCAGAATTTGGTCTCCAAACAAGCAGTCACAGGTAGGGTAACAGTCACCGAGAAAACGTGGCATTCTAATTCTGTTTGGGTGATAAGGTAACCTCGCCCCCTAGCAATTGTACTCAACACGTTTTAACTCAGGACATCAACATTTCTAATTTGGCCTTATTGGGGGTGACTATGGAATTCTATGGCAGTGACTTACTGAGTAAAGTGTTGGTCATCATTTAAATGGAGGAATCGGGTTCCCTTAACAGCTTTCGCATTAATTGAAGCATCTTATCTGGGAACATTAACATTTTGGCCAAGAAGAATGCAAAGTTAACTTGCTAGTATAGTACTAACTGTTCTGCTTTGAGTCAGTGTAGTATTGAGGAAGATCAGCTACTTCTACTGAGTGTAGAGGTGTCCAGGAAACATGAGGGAGGTGATGTGGAAGATGATTTGTTGGTAGACTGGGCTCAGTAAGGGGTAATCTACCCAAAACCACACGTTTCTATACACACATTGTTACATTATTCAAATAAATGACAGCACAATTTTCCTCACAGATGTTACACTGAGGACTCTGACAGTTTCCAGTTGGAATAGTAAGCTGATAAACTTTTATGATGCTATGCCATCCGAAACACTAACAAAGTACAGGTTTAGTAAGGCTTCTGAAGTTAATTCTGTTCATTTTATTTTGCCACGCTTGATTTTCTGTATCAAAAATGATTTCAACACTTTAAAAGAAAATAAATTCCAAAAAATGTTGATAATAATACACAATTTCTTTTGGTGCTGGTGGATTACTTTCCTGTGGCAGCAAACATTTATCTCGCTTAGTTTGCAGGTCTTTGTATAACTCTCTATGGACTTCTCTGAAAGTTTTGTAATTAAAATATTTAATGAAGGTTTATATATGTTATATTATATTTTATTGATTTAAGAAATATTTTTTATGCAGTGACTAAAGGGACGTAACAAAAGATCTTTCAACTTGTGGGTCTGGGGGATTCAAACCAATGACCTTTCCGTTAGTGGCAAGAACCTTGACAACAATACTAACCAATTCTCTCTTCATCTCTCCTGTTGTTCTTTACATCTCTCTCTGCAGATCCTGT
>JACXGI010000521.1:0-21608 GCA_016801175.1 Esox masquinongy
CATCCTGATGGCAGAGTCAGTATTTGGCGTCAGCAGCATGAGCCCATATACCCATCCTGATGGCAGAGTCAGTATTTGGCGTCAGCAGCATGAGCCCATATACCCATCCTGCCAGGTGTATGTTGTGGTGTCATGGTGTGGGGACTGTTTTCCAGGCAGATGTTAGGTCCCTTGATTCCAGCGGAACATAATTTGAATGTCACAGCATTTATGAACATTGTTGCTGACCAGGTGCATTACATCATTGTTCCAGTCCCAAAAAATGCCAAAAGTGTCCTGCTTGAATGACTACAGTCCCGCAGCACTCACCTCTATCACGATGAAAACATTTGCTTTTCAATATGTTTTTTATTGATCACAAATAAAAAGCAGCAAGGGACACATTACAGAAAATAGAAAAATCTGATCACGAAAACATTTGAGCTCCTAGTTGTAGATCTCAAAACCATGACTCATATCTCTTGGGACCACAGGCTTTTTCCCTACAAAGCCCACAGGTCTGCAGACAATACCATCAACATGGGCATCCAGAACATACTTCAACACCACGTTAATCCAGAGACGTATGAAACAATACAGTCTGTGGAAATCGATTATGCAGATCCATCAAATCAGATTTGTATTCCTAATAAAGCAAACCAGAAATCATAAGAAACCACACCTCCAAATCTAAATAATGACGATGGAGGGGTGCACTCCTTTTATATATCAACCCAGACAGCAGTCCCTCATAGCCTCACCATAAGATAGGGTGCAGGCCAGACACAGGCTGGTGGTGGAGTATGCCCCTAGCATAGTCAGTGTAGTGAGCTCGGTTTCCCCAATGACACTGTGATTGTGCCGTAAGCTCGGCTGTGTAAAGATAAACATGGCAGTGTTTGCAATTTACCGGAATAAAGACCTCAATGGTGATAAACACTGTGAAAAACACTGTGATAACACATCATACATTTTTTTTGTAGAAGCCCAAGCATTTGAACTAGAAAACAGCATTACATATCCCCAGAGTTATGTATTAAATGACAACAAAACCCTGGTTACCAAATCAGATTACAATATTAAGCAGGGGCATAGGGTCAGGCAATGTGAGTGAGGCCCATGAATGTGTGTGTGTGTGTGTGTGTGGGGGGGGGGGGATAAATAAATGGAGTGGAGCTGGAATAAAGCAAAGGTCATTTGGCCGAAGCGCAGAGCGGGTTAACAAAATGTTGGAGCGGCTGCCATTCATTCCAGAACAGCTGAGCCATGGGTTACCAAAGTTATAACATCCGCATGCGAGACAACCGGACGATTTTGCAGGACACTCTGAAAACCATTTCAGTTTAGCTAGTGTACCCCCTCTGGCTGCTGTGAACAAGCTAACTGTAGTATGTTTACTGAAGCATTCTTGTTTGCCCCACGCAACATTTTATGATGCAGAAACGAGGGAGCGCGCGTGGCAGTTGTATTAAAATTAGTTAATATTTAGCCATGTAACCATTTCTACATTCAACATTACCAGTGCCACATGTATGCTCTCCATCATGTAAGTTGGATGAGACTGTTGGCTAAATAATGTACATATTTAATCTCCTTTTTTAAGTTACACACATAACTAATGCATTTGATTTGTGAGTATGACTGATTGGGGTTGGCATCCATAAATAATCCAAAATTCTTCGAAATACATACAAAAAAAAAGCCTGAAACGAAGGCTAATCAAGACTAGAACATTCTCACTGCAAAAAATATAGTATTCAGCATCAAAGATTTCACATCATAGATCTCCCATAACTGTTTGGAAGAAAGTTTTTTGTTTCATCTTTCATAAGTGAATGAGGTCCTTACCTTAGCCTGCCGACAGGGCACAGTATAAAGTGCAATCGCAGATAGAACCTTATGGTTCTGTAATGTCAGTCAACTATTTCAATTTCAAAAGAATGGTAGGGACATGCAATTCAATTATTGAGTGTGAATGACTGCCTAGATTTACATTTAAGTAATTTAACAGATGCTCTTATCCAAAGCAAATTGAAAAGGGCATATACAGTTCTGGAAAAAATTAAGAGACAACTCCTAATTTTTCTTAAATTAGCATCTCTACATGTATGGCACGCCATTCCATTCCAGTGTCTGTTAAATTCCAACACAGGCACACCTCATTTTACTTAATGAGGTACTGATTAGGTGATTACCTGAACCAAATCTAATTTAACGAGGAAAAGTATAAAAACCTCCTCTGTGGTCATCACTATCCTCTTGCAATAGGACCAGCTAGATGGCAAAAACAGTGCAAGTAGTACCTCAAAGGTAATTTGAATAAAAATAACTATTCAGCATGACAAAAGAGTTGAAAAGAAAAGCTTTGAGTGAGGAAAAGAAGGGTTCAATTCTGGCTTTACTGGCAGAGGGATACAGTGAGCATCAGGTTACTACCATCCTGAATATTTCAAAGACGGCGGTTCATAAGAACAAGGTCAAGCAACAGACATTGGGGACAACAAAGCTACAGACTGGCAGAGGGCGAAAACGACTGTCCACTGACCGAGATGACCGTCAACTCATTCGAATTTCACTCAACAACTGTAGAATGACATCAAGTGACCTACAAAAAGAATGGCAAACAGCAGCTGGGGTGAAGTGCACGGCGAGGACGGTTTGAAACAGGCTCCTAGGGGCAAGGCTTAAGTTGAGCAAAGCTAGAAAAAAGCCTTCATCAATGAGAAGCAAAGAAGAGCCAAGCTGAAGTTTTCAAAAGACCATAAGGATTGGACCATAGAGGAATGGAGTAAGGTCATCTTCTCTGACGAGTAAAATTTTCAGCTTTGCCCAACACCTGGTCATCTAATGGTTAGACGGACACCTGGAGAGGCCTACAAGCCACAGTGTCTCGCACCCACTGTGAAATTTGGTGGAGGATCAGTGATGATCTGGGGATGCTTCAGCAAGGCTGGAATCGAGCAGATTTGTCTTTGTGAAGGACACATGAATCAAGCCAAGTACAAGGTTATCCTGGAAGAACACCTGCTTCCTTCTGCTCTGACAATGTTCCCCAACTCTGAGAATTGTTTTTTCCAGCAGGACAATGCTCCATGCCACACAGCCATGTCAATCAAGGTGTGGATGGAGGACCAGATCAGATCAAGACCCTGTCATGACCAGCCTAATCTCCAGACCTGAAACCCATTGAAAACTTCTGGAATTTGATCAACAGGAAGATGGATGGTCACAAGCCATCAAACAAAGCCAAGCTACTTTAATTTTTGTGCCAGGAGTGGCATAAAGTCACCCAACAGCAATGTGACAGGCTGGCGGAGAGCATGCCAAGACGCATGAAACCTGTGATTAAAAATCAGGGTTATTCCACCAAATATTGATTTCTGAACTCTTCCTAAGTTAAAACATTAGTATTTTGTTATTGAAAAATGAATACAAATTTGTTTTCTTTGCATTATTTAAGGTCTGAAAACAATGCATCTTTTTTTGGTTATTTTGACCAGTTGTTGTTTTCTACAAATAAATACTCTAAATGAGAATATTTTTATTTGGAATTTGGGAGTAATGTTGTCAGTAGCTTATAGAATAAAACAAAAATGTTCATTTTACTCAAACACATACCTATGAATAGTAAAACCAGAGAAACTGATAATTTTGCAATGGTCTCTTAATTTTTTCCAGAGCTGTATTTTCCAAAAACAATAACATTTTTCAGTTTCAATATTTGATATGTTGTCTTTGTACTATTTTCAATACATGGATGAAACGATTTGCACATCATTGCATTCTGTTTTTATTTGCATTTTACACAGCATCCCAACTTTTTTGGAAACAGGGTTGTAGTAAGTATATATATTTCCAAACTTTTTGGTACTGGAATCAAACCCACAACACTCGCATTCCAGAAAGGAAATTTTAATTGGAAAAATCAATGTCTGGGAGAAGTTACAACAATAATATTAGGAGGAATATAAAGAGGTTTAACATACCAAAAACTGAAATATATCCTTAAGCCCTGAATTACTTAATGCCCTTAATGAGGTCTCTCCTTATAGTTACACTAGTGACCATATCCCCTGCACATCCAAGAAAAGGAGTAGATCTATCTATGGAACCAAAGGGCAATTATTGAGAAAATATAACCAGAGGCAATGAGTGGATTGTACTGTATAAGCAGTGGATTGTTTAAGCAAGGCTGGTCTCCTTAGGGCATGCAAAACAAACTTGCCTGTTACATTAGAAGTCAAAACTATTAATCTATATTAATCTTGGGGCACCTTGGATTCTAAAATGCAATTTCACCATTTATAAAAAAACATTTGTCATATTCTTTCATATATAGACTAGCTAAAAAAAGGGAAACTTGATCAATTATCTAATGTAGTAGGATAATTTGGTGGTAAAAAAGTAGAGGTGCAAAAACATTGGACCTCCTATTTCAATTTATTTCAGAGTGGTAGTAGCTCATTGCCAATCTGACCTTGAAAGAGGAATTATGGCAGATGTTTTTACGTTATGAAAATTGCATTTCAAGTGGGTGATATCATTCAACATAAAGCCCCAAAAGAAAACGTAGGCTGAAAAGAATTTGAACATTATCTCAGGAAAAACAGCTTAACATTTTCAATCAGGTTTGCTTTTAAAGGCCAAATATATCATACTTTTTCTAAAATCATGTTAACTTTTTACTTATGGAATGAGCTATATGCTGGGGACAATTAGGTGGTCATGATGAACTATGGGCCAGATTGTAAATATACATTAATAGAGAACAAACACAAGAGATAGTAGATGTATAGTAGATGTAGGTCCTTTGACTGAGTGTAGTATGGCCCAGGGGTGTGAAAATGAACAGCAAGGCACTAAGTCTACGCACCACTGTTTCTGCTTGGCAGACTCTCTTCTCTTCACTGGGACACTCTGCCTCTGACCCTGTTATGGGGCTGAGTTACATACTCACTCCTGCTCTCCCATGCTATCCCTTAGATGAAACATCCTGTCATGCCAGGCTATTCACCATACTCAATATGTGTTAGTTGACTCACTAGCAACATGGTTTTGAACCCCCTTGGAATGGTGTGGTAGGAGATCTCCATATACTATATATGCAGCCTTGTCTTAGGGTGGATAGTTAGTGGTCTCTTGATTTGTTGGTGGTCTGGAAGCTCAGCTTAGTAAAGTCTTTTGGGATTCATGTATCTGTCAGTCATGGGTCTCAGTCACCAACAGAATATGTAAGATTTGAGCAGTTTGAAATCTGAGAAGCACTCAACATTTCAACAGCATGTCTTAAGCTATGGTTAAACATGAAGAAGCGTGATGAAGAAAACAAAAGATGCTGGGCAGAGCATGCCCTGATCTGATGGCTCAGCGGAGTGAAATTGGAGCTGGACAGATTGCCACCACTCCAGTATGTTGGAGTGTTTCATAATGCTTGGTTATAAAATTCCAACTGACATTTCCTCCTGAGGAATAGGCCAATCATAGACAGCCTGCAGCCAGGGCATGGCCAACATGATTCTGCTTTACAGCCTAATCCAAACCCTCTCCATGCTGCCATGGCTATGATGGGAAAGGAGACAACGGGAAGGAAATAGAGAAAGACGGATTTGTAAAAGAGAGAGACGAGGAGAAAGAGAGGCAGAAAGTTAGAAAGGGACAGAGAGGGAAAGAGGCCCTACTGAGAGGGATGTATTCTAGATGCATTGGTTCCGTATAACAGCCCTATTCCAGTCTGACAAGCACATGTAGCCATTCTAAAGAAAAGGAATCCCAATTTCTGGCTTGAGGCCTAATATCTGCACCACACACAGTAGGAGGATAGATGGAGAAGTCATCCGTTGTCAGTATATGGCTCTCATCCTGCTCAGACTCATCCTGCTCAGACTCATCCTGTTTAGACATTCCTCCCCCATAAGCATCTTTCGCAGGAGCTCTTTGGTCTTCAGTCTTTCACTGCTTTAAAAAAATGCAAAGCTGCACAATTGAAACCACTGACGGAATTAAAAAACAAACAGAGAAAAACCGTCCCAATTGATTAATAACCCACGACTGAGATCCATGAATTCTGAAAAAAAGCATTTCAAGTACTAAGATGTATTATTAAACTCAGCACCGTCAGTAAACAGTATACTTGGTTTGAAGTGACCGATTAGAAGAATGGAGTACATCCATTTTAATTAAAATGATACAGCTATTAAAACTAAAAGAAAGCTGTAATATATCAAGCGTCCCCTTGCACCCACAAAAGAAAATCAACCAAACAGAAACACTGGCCAGCATTAGAAACTGATGAATGCAGCCAAATCACAGAAAATGTTACACATCCTACAAAATGGCTGCAGTGTCAGATTTCGGTGTGAAATTGATATTGCAACACTAAGGCAAACAATACTGAAGGGCCTGGATGGCTTGGACATAAGACTATGGTAAGGCAAAATATAATAAAGTATAATATATTCATTTGTTTCATTTAATTAAATACCAACTTTTTGTATAATAGTAAATGGTGCTTGATGAAATCTTGTCACAGCTTAACAGTCATATGGGTGGATGAAGAAGAAAATGAATAACTGAAAGGTATAGACAGGGTAAACGAGAAAGAAATAAAAATATAATATATGGTTATCATAAAAGTGCTACACTACCCTAAACACACAAAGAAACCATAGCAATTAGATATATGCCATAAAATATACTAAGTACTAACCATCAGCATCACTATCTGAAGGGTTTTAACAAGGTTATACTGAAAGGTGGCATGTTTGCGAGTGATAGAAGGTGGATACAGAAAGGAGGGCAAGAGAGGTAGAATGAGAACAATTGGGACACGGGTGGTGGGAGAGATATATTTTGGGATTAAGGAAGAAGTGTGAGGAAACGGATGAGGATTAAGGGAGTGGGTGAGAGAAGGACAAAGTGAAAAGAAAAGTGAGGAAAGAGGGGAGGGACAAAGGGAGAGATTCACAGAGAGTTTTGACAGAAAAAGAGAGATGAAAATATGTATTTTTTCCTCCTTGTCATGTTAACTTATCACTGCTTCCTCACTCTCTGCCACCTCTCCGTCTAAGACTGGAGGGTAAAGTAACAAAACCAGACTACCTGCACTCTGCTGATCCTCATAGGCCAGAGGCAGATACTGCACCTTGCAATGACCGCCACAGATCCTGTCCCTGATCAACCACCCACAGTGGTGACGGTCTCCTTCTCACAGTGTAACCTTCAATCAGAGAACAATAAAGCTGGGAAACCAGGCTGATGCTGGAACTTCGCACTGGTGGAAGGCTAGGTGTGAAACTAGACCCAGGGCTAGAGCAAAGACTGGGTCTTTGGTTGGAGCAGATGCCGGAACTGGAGCCAGGGCTATAGGGGAAATTTTGTCTTTGGTGCTGGGCTGTATTGCGGGGAGCTCCTATACCTTTTCTGGCCAATGTGTTAAGGTAGGTTACTATGGTGTCACGGCCATTATGGTCCACGACAGCAGAGACCACTCTCGGGATTGGGCTCGTAAAGCAGCTGGGGGGTTGTGTGTGCAGAACATATTCATTTTACAATTCACAATACAGTGTGTGTGTGTGTCCAGGCTAGCAGGTATTTGCTAAGCTGCTGGGGCTACTGTGACTAGCAGGGGGAAGGGAAGGAGAAGGGGTCATAAGCCAGGGTCAGGTGTTAATTCACTGCTTCTAGCAGCAGGAGGGACCACAGCCAGGGGAGACCAAAGGAGACAAGACCATGCGCTGCTGGAACATGACCACTCCTCTGGATTCTTCTCTCTTTCTTTCTCCGTCTCAGACACACAATCCGTTCCTATCTAACCTTCCACCTCTATCTCTCTCTGCTCTCCCTCTTTGGTCTCACCTTCTTTTACACCCCATCTCTCCTCCCTCCCTCTGTCATCACTCCTTACCTCTGTGTCAGCTTGACACTTCCAACTGAAATCTATCATTTTACGACATGGGTGTGGCATAGGGTTTGGCTAAGGCAAGGTGTTTGGGTAACCAGGCAAGTGTCCCTTTCTCATGTCTGTCCCTCTCATTTCCTAGTCCCTCTTTCCATCCTGGCTGTCCTCTCTCTCTACCCCCACCCCAGTTCAACTACAGAGGTCAATCTGTCTCCCAGGATCATGTCTGTCTGGGATGAACCTGAACTCTGACCCCAGGCTAGATCATATTCTAACCACACACAGACCACAGACACACTCACAGAAAGGACATTTGTGTCTTCACAGGAGCATGTTTCACTGTGGTCATTGGAGTTCCATTTATCACTTCTTTCATGTCACTTATTGAAACCCTCTTGGCTCACGGTGCCTTTTCGGTTATGTCCATTCAAGCGCGAAAGTCAATGCTTTTGCCAATACGAAATGTTCAGGTGATTAAACCTATTTATCAAAGCAATCGATCGATTGATGATTGTGATTTAGCCATGAATTAGATACCATAGAATTAAATAACCGCTGATGCTGGAGTGTACATGACATTTGTGCCATGTGGAATGACAATCACTCCATATCTAGACCAACGCTAAGATAGGCCTGCACACAAACGTCAACCCTGTATGTTCAAAATAACACAAACATTTTCATTGTTATTCATTCATTTGCATTGCTAATTTAATATTTCCTGAATGACATTGACAATTAAAACAATGATGGCCTAGCAGGATCCATAACAGCTTTTTACAAAGGCTTAACTTGTAAAATATTATATTTTCTATTGCTAAACTTCTTTATTTGAAAATAGGAGTTCTAAAGGTAAAATCCAACTAAAAATCCAACTGTCAGTTTTGCATTTTAAGTCATATGAATAAACAAGTATCTACCTGCAGAGAAGTATGGTGGGTGCAGCCATATCATGTGGTCTTAACGGTCAACACTGGACCCTTTCTAGTCCCAAGAAAGCTGCGACTTGCAATTGCAATCTGTCCGCTTTAATTGAGGGACTGGCTAAGCGACCTTTGACCCCACAGGTCGTTACTGCATTGTGCTCAGGGCCGCGGAGAGACCCGACACCAATTGGGGGTAGAATCGTGCGCAGAAAATTGATTAATTTTAGTATGGCTTGTAGGCCGATAATGATTAGAAATATAACGTTTTAATGATTAGAAATATAACGTCCTCGTTTTATAAATGCCACAACGCCACAACCAAAAATTTGCGACACCGGAAAAAAAGCCTTAATAGTAGAATGCAATGCATTGGCTCTATTGCCTGTATTTAGTTGATAAGATGGACAAAAGGATTTGTGAAGTGGACCTGTCAACTGAGCTCTAAAAATTATATAAGGTCCCCCAGAGCGATTTACGATATAGTTTCAGATATTATATTGCATAGCCCAATCATTTTAGCCTGTGAAACATAAACCTTTAGATAAAGGTGGGGTTTCGTTTTGCAAAAATAGCACAACCAATTTAAAAACATGTTGCGACCTTAACACGAAAGGCTGGCTGCATTTTAATCCAGATGTCTGCCATATAACCGAAATACTTGTCAAATATTTTCGGAAGGATTTATCAATAATATTTTGATTCAGAATATGATTTATTAAATTCTAGTTCAAGTTCAAAGGCATTTGGTCAGATAGCCTGCTTTGTTAACCAACAGCATAATCAACAGCTTCCTATCAACACATGATGTTTGTGTTTAAAACGTTTTGTACTTTACAATTTTAAAAAATCAAATGTTATAGTAGATTATACACCATGAAATGCTTACTTACACACACTATCCCGACAATGCAAAAATATCTGAATGATGAAACAATGAGAATATTAGAATGAAGACCATATTATTAAAACCAATACTTATATTTTAGGGAAAGACTGTTAAAGCGATTGATTGATCGCAGTGAGAGATAATGAAGACCCTCTGACCTAGGTTATGGAGAATAATGAATCATATGAAAATATGGAAGTTACACTACACACTGGTTCAACTTCGTCCCGTTAACATTTTGCAATTCACTTTCAGCAAATTGCATTTGCAAGTTGGCAATATGAATAAAATAATAAAATGCTTATATTTATATTTCAATATCTGCTGTATGAACATACTCCATTAATTCTCCAAATATTTATTTAAGATATCTCATGTCATTCTACTACTACAAACCCAGTGCCGACATATTAAAGGCTTTTGCACCCACACAAATTGCATAATTCAAGTCTAATCACCCTGAAGGCTCAACTTTACAATTATAAGGTAGGTTGATTAAATGGGTTCGAAAGTATGTACAACCTTGGAGATTGTGTTAAAGGTACCAAACGCAAATGAAGATAATGAAAGACAATCTGGTGCACAAGAAAAAATAGATACCAACTGGTCTAATATTGTCTGGGCTAAGAAATGAACCAGATAACATTAAAAACACGTAAATTACACGTTTGTTTTTCATCATATAATTTCAAGACAAGGTACATTGAACATTTCGTTTTCAACTGAAAAGAAAGTGCTGGTAGGCTAATATGCAAATGGTGTTACATATTCACAAAAAGGAATTATTTTACATTTCTGTATAGAAAATACAGCCTATTTTAAAATGCATTTAGAGGCAACGGAAATCTAAAGGATTTTTGCGTTACGGTATGTTTTATTTTAGATAATTTCTTTGACTTTTCTGAGAGAAAACATTACAATATTTCAAGCCAAGCACTTAACCCGACGTAGTCAATTATTGAAATTATTAAATTTCTTATGGAAGCACTGGCGGTTCCAAAAACTATTTAAGATTTGTTGTCTTATATTGTTCCCTTAACGGTAGGCCTGCGTTGTAGGCCTATTAAGAACCTGAAATTCAGCAGTAAAATAGCACTAGTATTTTTTTGTTAATGCAATTGTAATATTTTCCTTTGGTTTCATTGATTTCATTATGCTATTATCTGATTTTTGGATGCAAATATGCATAGACAGTTGCGTACCCAAAATTCAGAAAATATGCTAGGCTATGTTAATAGGTATAAACTCATGAATTCCAGTGCGCGCGCGCGCGCGCACACACACACACACACACACACACACACACACACACACACAACACAGTTCATTCCAAGTTTACATATTGAAGTCTTAATACAGAAAGAGTTCAAGAGAGTTCCAATTTCAATTGGAATAGCCTATTTTTAAAACTCCGCCATCAGGAGTTTAAGAAATAATATAGGTCATACACAATTATTTCGAAAATATTATAGGTCATACTCTTGAAATGTAGGCTTTTAGACTATCCCAATAAATAACGCACGGTATTAAGCACGAACATTCTTTTTTACACGATAATATTAGATAGTATTGTATTTAGATCTCGTATCTAAAATTACCTTGACCATAGATGTATCCTAAACATTGTGTTAACGTTGTTCGAAAAATAGCAGATGATACAAACTATTATCAAGATAGTTAACGTTTCAAAATAAGACTTTTCCAGCTAACACACCATCCTCCAGTCGCTGGATGATAAAAAGAGTATAGCACAATTGGTAACTAATTATTATTACGTTGCTTTGTTATGCAGTAGGACGGGCTACTTAGTTGAAACTCTGGTTGAAACATGTATCTGACCATTGTTTCTCACGCTTTACACTGGACCACTGTTTGGGGCGCTCCCTGGGGTATCTGGACATATTTGGTGTATCATGTCATCCTGTGTCTTTTTTTCTCTTGTCTGTCTTTCTTGAAGTCCTTGGTCGTGGAGCCACATAATAGCCTCGAAAATGGCAATAGGTCCTGCAAATGTTAGCGGGCCCAACATTACTATAATTTATGGACACTAGAACATGCATGCACACACACTATTGCAACTAGACAGCAGAGGTGTGGGCCGTACACACACACGTACACACACACGTACACACACAAACGAGTGTGTAGGGAAGAGAGAAATAGCAAACTATGAAGACGCCTCCTGTGTAATTCTTAATGTTGGTCATAGAAACACAAAATACAACTAGCCCATGCCTCTGGTATAATGTCACTACAGTGACTAATTCTGTATTTCAGGTTTGGGTGGAAAGAGATATGATCACTGCATTTGTTCAATTAACCTAGCAGGGAAAGCTCTTTTTGTCTTGCTGCAGGAGCAAGACGGAACAACCGAGCAGAGCGGACGATAAAGCCCGGTCAGGGCTCAATGTCCGCGCGTACCCTGCTCGCTTCTACTTCTCTATACGCTGTCTCGATGCTCGGCCTTATAAAGGTCCAATCCCCTCCTCTTAATTGATTTTCTCATAATTAACTCACTCTGTCCATCGATTTCCCTTCGGCGGTCTATCAGCCCTACAACAGCGATAACACTCTACCGGCCGCAGACTGGCAGTGTTATTGTGGTAGGTATTATCTGCGGGGATCCGTGATGTCGCCGAACAAATATCGACCACATTGATTAAAATCCCACCCAATAAGACTAAATACACATTGCCTCTACATTGTCACATCCAAGTGTCAAAAAACCTATTTCTGTCCACTGAGTAGCCTAGGCTATGGATGAACACTCATGACAGACATTTGAAGGCTATAGCATGAACAACTAAACAGCAACAAAGACGAATATCAGTAAGGGATAACATTGAATTGGTCTTGCACGTTAAGCTATTTGAAAATATTCAATACAACTCATTGTTAGACAGGATACAGATAAGGTTTCGTCTGGATATCTCAAATGAAATTAAAGCAAAGCAAAATTGTTTTTTGCTATGTAAATAAATAGGACATGATATTCATAACACACATCATATACAAATAAAGAAAGTAAGTAAGCATACTTTGCTTTTTAAAAAGGTTTTCATTCCGTGCTTAGCTTAAAATTCGCTTTGGCAAATTGGACAGTCAACTAATGCCTGCGCCCAGCTGCCCAGGATGCACGTGCATGCATAATGTCTAGAGCGAGCGCTTGTCCCAAATCAAATATTCGCGCGATTCACAAGCAGAAATACAGCATGCAGAGCAGTTTAAAGACAGAACATTCGCCCTCCGACAGAGTGAGAGCATAAAAGGGTCAGAGGGAAAGGGGTGCCCCACGAATAAATTTTTATAATCAATAAAAAAAATGTCCTGCACCGCGCAAGAAATCGTTAAGGCCGTATGTTTCTGTTCATCTTGCTCTCTCTCTCTCTATGACATAGGCAAGTTAGCTACCCCGAAATTGTGTTTAAATCTTAATGGTTGTGAATTAGAACAGAAAAGCTCATTGAGAAGGTGAAGGGAGAAGATGGGAAGAGTCAGAGGGGAAACATGAGCGGAAGCAACCTATGCAAAGACAAGTCATCACTATGCAAAGTTGAGTGCCTATATCAAATCTTCGTATTTTTGGAGGTGAAAATTTACCAGTGCTTCCATCGGTGAACGTCTCTATCCCCGCCATGCGAGCAGCCTGTCTGGACACAAGAGGGATGGAGAGCGAAAATATGGGGGAAAGGAATGGAGGGCGAGATGTGTATGGGGGGCCAGTGAAAAATGAGGAACGAAGGATGGGGGGGAACACAGTCTGGAGTGGGGGCTCTGAATTCGAAATTTGGGTAAGGTTAGAGGTGAAGGGGGTTTGCTCGGGTTTGGGGGTGCAGGGTGAGGTTGGGAGCACACGCGCCCGCCCGGTACGGTAACACCCTAACCTTTCATGTCTCCCGCGCTGTCCCTCAATATGTCCCCCTCTCTCTCCACCTCTCCCCACAGTTAGCGTTCCCCTCTAGACGTATGGTTCCCAGTGGTTTCCATAGCTACGAGGTGTTTGTGGTGCTGCTGCTGAGGAGAAAGAAGCGCGTGCATGTAAGAAAAAAAGAGAAAGCCAGAGATGGTCATTTAACAGTGTATGGCCATTAATTTACACATTTCTAAGAAATCTAATTGCAACTCAATGCAACAAATATTTTATGCCGAAGAACATGTTTGCTGTAGTCGGGATTCTGTCGTAGATATATAGGTAGCATATAGGTCTTTCATTTGATGAAAAAAAAATATAGCCTAATTTTTAAATGTTTCCTGTGTGACATCCGAAGGAAAGGTGCACATATGTTTTCAGTGATTGTTTTTGATGGGAAAGTGGCACTTGGAATCTAATTATTACACATTTAATTAACCACTAATAATTAATAGATACATATTTTAAATCATCAATATTAATAAAACATCAATTCTGCACAAGGTTTCTATACCAGACAGACACTACTGGATATTTAGTGGGCCTTTTTAAATTTTCAAATTGACAATACACCGATTCAGGCTGCCATCTGCAGGCCAGAAAAGAACATTATTTAACACTGGGATGCAATGTCTGAATACTGTTTAGCAGCATGTTAATAGTGGTTTAATTATATTTGTGTAAATTATTTTTTGACAATAATAGTGGACATCTGTGTAATGGAAACAGCTAAATGTACCACACAAAGAGTGTGGGAGACATTCAACTTCAAGGGGACATCCATCTGAGAGCTTGGATGTATATCAGCTTTAGATACCATATTTCAATAAGGGACTGGTTTTGTTCTGGGATATGGCTGCTACTGCTACGCAAGGTGAGGTGTGACTCCATCTAATCAAGAAGGTGCTATAGGAACACCTGAAGGCAGAAAATGTGTTCTGTAACAAGGCCTATACTGAAGGATGTACAAGGATGTCCTGCAATACAAACAAACACATTGGTTTGTGCCCAACACCAACAACATTATTATAACTCTGAAGCAATGGTAAAAAGTACACTGTAAGAAGGGGGAATTTGCCATTTTAGTTACCTACACTTTGTTTCATAAGTTAGTTCCATTAAAAATAACAAAAACATTGGGCCAACTTGAAATGTTCAGTTTGAATGTGGCTAGCAAATCAGTCACATCTGAATTGTCCAAATAACTTAGTTTGGCAAGTTGAGTCCAATTATGAAGTGCTTGTCCCCTGCAAAGGACAGCTCGGAGATGCCCAGTCAGAACTTCATAATGCAACCAGTGATGATACTTAGTGGATCCTATGGGGTTACCTTTGCAATTGCACCTCACCACTCAACATGGCAGCAGTGTCTTAATAGTTTAGCATGAAAGGTATGATAAAATCTTTTTTGTATCAATTTATATAAATGTAAATTAATTTTGCAGGGTCAGATTATTAACTAGGTAATTAATAAAAGAGGACGCAGCGACCCCACGAGTAGAGTGAGCCCTAAGCCCTTCCGGGGCTCGTGAACGCGCTGTCTCATAAGCCACAGCGATATACCCGCATAGCCAGTGAGACAAATACTGTTTGGAAAGTGACCAACCGAGCGACTTAACGCCGTGGCACAGCTGGAGGAACAAAACATGCTCCGTTTCGTACGATCCATGTAAGGCACAAGAGCGCGAACGGGACAACCTGTGACGTCTCTCCTCAGCAGAATCTTTGTGCGGGGGAAGAACAAAGACGTGTAGCTCGACCACACAAGATCTATAAGAACTTGTGATGATCTTAGGCACAAATGTGGGATTTGGCCACAGCGCCACCCGGCTTAAGTCACCATTGATGAATAAACAGTCCAGGCGAGTGGAGAGAGCACATAGACCATTCACTTGTTTGGCAGAACACAGTGTCAAAAGCATCATTGTCTTCAACAACAGGACTTTCAGGCAGACCTGTGTCAGAGGCTCGAACGGCGGCTCACAGAGCAACCTTTAGCACCACAGACAGTTCCCATACTGTAAAAAAGAGAGTCTTTTTCATTGGGCTACACACGGGGTCCACAGAGGCCCTGTCGCACCAATGCGTGAACGCTGCGCACCTAGTGGCGTAGAGTTTTGGAGGTAGAGCTGACTCGAGCCCCCTGAACAGTGCAGATGACATCGGCAGGCAACCTTCGGCGAGTTAACCTGTCCCTCTCAGGAACCAAGCCGCCAGAGTCCCGCACAACGCCGGACGACGTTCGGTCATGCACCTCACTTGAGACAGTGCGTCCCGACGCTGAGGAATCGGCCAAGGAGACCTCGCGAGCAACTGTATCAGCTCTGGATAGCACACTGCAGCCGGTCAGCCCAGAGCGACCAGGAATGACAGTCAGACGATCCGCTCTCACGCCTGCCAACAGACACACGACTGTCGCGGGAATGTGTAAAGGAGACCTGGAGGCCAGGGACGATACGCAAACTCATTCGTCCCGAGTGGTGGGCTTTCCTGGCCCCACAGAGAGAACCAAAGTCAGCAGTGCGTGTTCTCTCTTGACACGAACAGATTCACCAGAGAATCCCTTAATCTCATCCAGATTTGGGAGATAATCTTGGGATGAAGACGCCAATCGTATAGGCGTCGCCGACAGGTGGAGTGCAGGAGACCAGACTCCCCCCTGTCGATTGATATATGCCACCACCATCCGATTGTCAGAACGAATCAGGACGTCTCGGTTCCTGAGCAAAGAGGCGAAGTGGGTAAATACCAAGAGAACAGTCTCGAGTTGTAATAGGTTGATGTGGCGGCTGCTCTGAGGCTGCACACCTTTCCCTGCTCGACCTTCGCACACACCTCCCCACCAGTCAGAGTGGTGAACTCCATGAACACTTGCATAAACTACGTCATCCTGCCTATGGGGACACCCTGGCTCAACACAGCCGGGTTCTACCAATGGTCCAGATTTCCCATCAACGAGCTGGGGAGCAACAACCGTCGGTTGCGATGGTGCATGGGGTCCACCCTTTGGCAGACAATTGACCTTTGCAGGGCGCGCATGTGCCAACAACCCCAAAGGCACCACTGCGTGCACAGCCGACATGAGTCACAGGAGGGACATGATCGTGTGCACAGACTTCGAGCACAGGGGTCGACAAAGACGGAGGGTAGAGAGGATGCTCTCTGTCCACGCATCTGTCAAAAACGCGCCATCATCGTGACCGTGTCCAGGTGGAGACCTGCTGGCAGGGCCACAGCGTGCTCTTTCACCAGTTCACAGCTAGGCCCAGGCACATGAAAAACATCACCAATTGGGCCGTGTGGGAGATCGCCGCTGACAAGGCCAGGATCAATAAATTGTCCAGATAGGCCAAGACTCTGATCCCTTTCCTGCGTAACGGCTCCAGCGCTGCTTCTACACACTTGGAGAAGATGTGCGGGGCTACAGCGAAACTGAATGGCACCCTTGTGCATTTGTACACTGTGCCCAGAAAGGCAAACTGGAAGAACTTTTGTGAAGAGGGACAATCGTCATGTGAAAGTATGCATCCTTCAGGTCTATGCTCCTACAAAACAGACGCTTCGTCGTGAACATGCGGAATGGACGTTTGGCCACGCATCTGTTGAGAATGCGCAAATCCAAAATCGGCCTCACACCCCTTCACTCCTTCAGCACCAGAAAGTAGAGGGAGTAAAAACTGTCTTTCTGTGACAACAGAACAACCTCGATTGCACCCTTCAGGCGTAGTTCCATTATTTCTGACAGTACGGCTGTCACCCTCTCTGGTGACGACATCACCTTCTCCAGCACTCCCGCGAAAGGAGGTGGGGGCTGACGAAACTGCACTGAGTGAACCTTCTGTATTGTGTGCTCGAGCCAAATGGAGAGAGTACAATGCCGACACCATTCTCAGTAATGTTGAGAGAGTGGGAGCATGCGTAGCTGAGGAGCGTTCATCAGAAATGTCCCGTAATCTATCCCCACCCCTACCGCCGCCGTGACTCCCTCCAAGAAGGGAGGTACGGCCCATGGGTGCGACCCTCAAAAGGGAGCGATAGACACAGTCTATTTGTGAAAAGAACATGTGCAGTTCAGAATCCCTGTCGAAGGAGGGACTGTAGTGATGTTCTGTCCCGAAGGGAAAAAAGAGAATCACGTTCGGGATTTGAACCCCAGTCTCTGAGCGACATCTGTGTCAATGGTGGCGTTAACAGTCAGTGATAGTGAATGACAACCCAGCGAAGCCGTGTGAGCCCGCTTCACAGCTGGTGCAAGCGCGTTACCTTGGTAACAACACTTAGAGCCAGCCCGCTCAAAGCTGTTGCCCTGGCGATGAGTTTCTGAGCTGACCGGCATAGTGAAATCCAAGTCAGTTTTGCCTATAACATCCCCATAAGGATTCACACGCTGAAGAACAGGCCATCGCTTGCTCTCGTTCACTATCACCAAAAGGGGGGAGAACGAGGGCAATCCAATCACTAGCTTGTTCATGAGCCCTAAATGCTACATGGCGTGTGTGAGGGAAACTTGTGTAGGCGATCTCACTGTCCCTGGCCAGCTGCACGTCTAGTCACATCTTGCGCTTAGCGGCAGGCCAAGCAGAGGTGAACTTGGGCCACGGAGTGAGGGTCTTAGCTCGGGGAGCCGCAGGTGGAGGTGCAGGGGATGGAGCAGGATCACGCCTCACTGGTGGAGTAGAAGACGCCACAGAGGGCGCCGCCTGGCATCTGTGTCACCGACAAGCAGATGTGCTGGGTCTGTGAGTGGTGCAGGACTGCTGCATAGCAGAAGAAGACGCTGGAACCGCGGGACATCTGGCCAGAGGCAGGTGACTGGACAACTCCATCTTGTCGTTGACAACATTCCTGAAGATCTCGATGGCTGCAGAGACAGCGTCGCCGAAGAGTCCCGAAGAAACCACAGGAGCATTCAGCAACGGCGCCCTCTCTGCGTTCTTGAGCGACGATAAGGAAAGCCACAGGTGCCTGTGACCCATTAAGGAGCTAGCCATAGTGTGCCCAGCACAAACCATGTGGACCGGGTTCAGAGGCAGGATTGATTTGTTATCAAAGTAACTGATTGTGTATTGTTGTAATTGTTTAAATTTCTTGTTTCATTTACCAATTTGAATGAAATTATGCATATAATACAGATGTATTGTATGCATAATTTCTTTTTTATAGGCACACATTAAGATCCGTGGGGCAACTTTTGCCGGACTGTTTTATGACTTGCAAGTTCTGTACATTTTCCTCCTCCAACCAGCGCAGCATTATAAAGCACTACAAGCTCAAACACGGACACTATAGTAGGTCTTGCCCCTTACCTTGCATCTACAATTACTGTGTGCATTCTTTTAAAACAGGTTTCTTTTTCTCAGGTTGTCCTGAGAAATAATTTACTAAAACATGGATCCATTTCTTATACCCAACTTCTCTTACGGTAATGAGGCTTATGAAAAAGATGGATCCCTGCTGACAGTGACTGCTGCTTTGAAGGGAAACATACTGGACAGATTAGGGAAACATACTGGACAATTGCCATGTATGAATTCAATGCTTATCCAACACAGAAACAAATTGAGGATGTTGCCAAAATCTGGTTGAAAAAGATCCCTGTCTGAGAGAACCTGGTGGATGGTACCACGAAGGCTGAACTTCGCATGGATGGTACCACTGGAAGTTCAGCCTCAGTTTTAAGATAGGTTACCTATATCAGAAGTACCGCATTGCTGGGTGTCCGGAACTTACAGTGAATCAGTGAATTCAGTAGATGGAGGAAAGGGAACCAGAAAGATCAAGAAAGCAAATCGTTTTGAGATCAACTTCCTGCAAGACATTCCTAAAGGGACGACTCCATGCAATCTTGAATATGAGACGATGGTTCTGATTGAGGAGATGAAGAAAAAGAAGCCTGACTGGAAAATGATAGATGGCCTGATTGAGAGCACCTTGGCCATGCAGAGAAAGGAGATTGTTGATGGAGAGCCTCTCTTATCTGAGGTTGCAGAAAGATGTCCTGCGCTGTTTTCAGAAAGACAGGGTAAAAATTTTTTTGCAATAATTTTCTACAGTATTTTAAAATAATTTTATTGTCAGAACAACCTAGCCAAACATTGTCAATAGACAATGTAATTGTCTCTTTTAATCCATAAAAGCTGTTTACCAAAATATATTCAAGTTACAGTTAAATAATGAATATGGGCTTAAAGTGCAGTCTCTCAAATTTAATTTGAGGGTACATCCAAATTGGAGTAGCAGTTTAGGAATTACAGCTCTTTAATATGTAGCCCCCTCTTTTTCAAGGGACCAAAAGTAATTGGACAATTGCCAGGTGTTGGCTACTCCATTATTTCTTCATCAATTAAGCAGGTAAAAGGTCTGGAGGTGATTCCAGGTGTGGCATTCGCATTTGGAAACTGTTGCTGTGAACCCACAACATGTTGTCAACGGAGCTTTCAATCCAAGTGAAACAGGCCATCCTTAGGCTGCAAAAAAAATCCATCTGAGAGATAGCAGAAACATTAGGATTGGCCAAATCAACAGTTTGGTACATTCTGAGAAAAAAAGAACATACTGGTGAGCTCTGTAACACAAAAAAGGCCTGGATGTCCACAGAAGACAAGAGTGGTGGATGATCGTAGGATCCTTTCCTTGGTAAAGAAAAACCCCTTCACAACATCCAGCCAAGTAAAGAACACTCTCCAGGACATAGGCTTATCATTATCCAAGTCTACCATAAAGAGAAGACTTCACGAGAGCAAATACAGAGGGTTCATCACAAGGTGCAAACCATTCAGCCTCAAGATTAGAAAGGCCAGATTAGACTTTGCCAAAAAACATCTAAAAAAGCCAGCCCAGATCTGGAACAGCATTCTTTGGACAGATGAAACTAAGATCAACCTGTCCCAGAATGATGGGAAGAAAAAAGTATGGAGAAGGATTGGAACGGCTCATGATCCGAAGCATACCACATCATCTGTAAAACACGGTGGAGGCAGTGAGATGGCATGGCCATGCATGGCTTCCAATGGCACTGGGTCACTAGTGTTTATTGATGATGTGACAGAAGACAGAAACAGACGGATTAATTCTGAAGTGTATAAAGATATATTGTCTGCTCAGATTCAGGCAAAATCAGTGAAGTTGTACGGCGCTTCACTTTCCAGATGGACAATGACCTAAAACATACTGCGAAAGCCACCCAGCAGTTTTTTAAGGCAAAGAAGTGGAATATTCTGCAATGGCCGAGTCAAACACCTCATGTCAACCCGATCGAGCATGCATTTCACTTGCTGACGACAAAACCTAAGGCAGAAAGACCCATGAACAAACAACAACTGAAGACAGCTGCAGTAAAGGCCTGGCAAAGCATCACAAAGGAGGAAACCCAGCGTTTGGTGATGTCCATGCGTTCCAGACTTCATGCAGTCATTGCCTGCAAAGGATTTTTGACAAAGTATTAAAAATGAACATTTTATTTATGATTGAGTTAATCTGTCCAATTACATTTGAACCCCTGGAATAAGGGGACTGTGTATGAAAATGGTTGCAATTTCTAAACGTTTCATACAATATTTTTGTTCAACCCTTTAAATTAAAGATGAAAGTCTGCACTTCAATTGCATCTCGGTTGTTTCATTTCAAATCCATTGTGGTGGCGTACATAGACAGAATTATGAAAATTGTGTCAGTGTCCAAATATTTCCGGACCTAACCGTATGTGGAGGCTGTGCACACGCTGGGGTAAATAGTCAGAAATAACAACTGACAGAAGTAACAATGTATTAATAGCAAACAAGTTAACCCTAACTTGTCAAAAAACAGGTAAATGTACAAATATTTTCATATAGTATGTTTTTATGTGCATGTTTCCCTGGAAAAGAAAAAAATCTTGTTTGTGTCCCAGGTTAAAAAAGTTTAAGTACCCCTGTATTGACAATTGTTTTTCTTTATTCAGATTGCATCAGAGGTCATGCACCTTGTTTCAGCTGATCTTCTCAAGTTGTTCCTTGATGGACTTCACAAGTGT